>JAQISU010000200.1:2832500-2982500 GCA_029339505.1 Unio delphinus | reverse complement strand
GTGTAACTTGGTTTGTGGCTACATCTCAATGTGTACAGTATTAGCCATTACCAACTTCCTGCATACAAAGTATGGTAATTTGCCATAAGATATGGCTGACAACAAAAACAATGAGAAAAACGTCCAACAACTTTATTCATACCTAATCAAAAGAATTTATATAAGCTTTACTGTAACGCATACTGCTAATTCCCAATTTCTTGATCTCAGCTGCTCTCACATTTGCCCTTAAGCAAGTGTTTGACAGGTGGGCAGTATTGAGCCCACATTGGCCGCATGTTCAGTCACATTGTTATTTGGTCACATTTTATTGTTGAATACTAGCTGAAAGCTTGTAGATCATGCCTTTGGTTATTTCAGAAATAAAGGGGTTAGGGGACAAATTACAATATTGTCAGCTGCATGGATGTTTCAGGTGCTTGCCTTGACAGATCGCTGACATTTCACATCTGTCCATGTGGGTTCATGTCTCAGATTTGGCTAACAGGAAAATGTTAGAAAGCGTCCCAGTAGTTTCTTGTTTGTGAATGGTTCCTCCCGGGTTCTTCTTCCACCAGATATACTGGCCACCATGTATAGTCTATCATGCACAGAAAATGGTGTTAAAGCCACAAACAAATCACCTCATGGTAGAATTGAAAACCTTTGTCCACTTTGATTGGTAAGGATACTAATGGAAGATACATTTTATAATGGATCAATAATTTCTGCTAACTGATTGATGACTGATTAATAATCAGTAATGGAAGTCAGATACATTTTTATAATGGATCAACAGTTTCTGCTAACTGATTGATGATTGATTAATAATCAGTGATGTAAGTCAGATACATTTTATAATGGATCAACAGTTTCTGCTAACTGATTGATGATTGATTAATAATCAGTGATGGAAGTCAGATACATTTTTATAATGGATCAACAGTTTCTGCTAATTGATTAATGATTGATTAATAATCAGTTACTGTTCACAGAAAGTCTGGAAAACATGGACCATTTTTCAGTTGGCCTGAAGGCTGAAAATTTGGAAATGGTCAATTTTATCTAGAATAGATCTCATAAATTGTAACAATTGAATTGGGCTAAAAAGAAGTGCTTGACTAGATTGATTAATCAGAGCATTACTTCGAGAAGTTGTCTATTCTGTTGAGTAAGTTGCAATCATTTTTTGCAGCATTTGGTTTTATTGTTAAAATTATTATACACATTCGCTTATAAGTCAGTTCTAATTGCATGCTGCATAGATTAAAATATGTTGATTAATACATCGGTAGATCTAAATATATATGGCTTGTTAAGAGTAATCAGTTCAACAAATAACATTGACATTGATCTTTTATCATGTTTTGAAGTGGCAGCTCAGTGTCCTTGTTTGCTGTAGAACCTGTCTTATAAGTGAATATACATGTATGTAGTTATTGAATGTTTGTGTGTGTGTATGTATGTGTGTGTGTGTATATATATATATATATATATATATATATATATATATATATATATATATATATATATATATGTATGTATGTCATATTTGTAATTATTAGTCAATCTATGTGCAATGCATATTTAAGAAAATATATGTTGTAAACATTTTATCTTTGTATATTAAGTTAATTTAAATTCCAAATATTTGAATCTTCTTAAAATATAGTTTTTAGATTTAAATTTCTTTCAATTTCATGTCTGAGATGAAATTAAAAAAAGATCAACAAAAATTTCAAAATTATGAATTTTCTGCATAGATTCAATTATTTTGATTGTTTGTAAATTTATGTATTATAATGTTTCACTGCTAAAATTTGGCAAGGTCAGAGTTGTCAGATGTATAGATCCTTGTGTGGCAATACATGAGAAGAATTATAGTGATTATTTTCAAGTTTATATTTGTATTTGCGTGGTTCTTGCTAGCATTCATTGCCCCTTTAATTGTTTTTATTCAGATATGAAATTACCATGTGATAATGATAATTGATATGTGTTTGTTTATTTTACCTACTCAAATAAAAAAAATTTTTGATGAATTATAACATTCCAGGGTAAATCTTTTCTATCAAAAGCACAGTAGTTATCATTCTGTATTTTGTATTTCTATACCCTGTCACAGTAGTTGTCATTCTGTATTTTGTATTTTCTATACCCTGTCACAGTAGTTGTCATTCTGTATTATGTATTTTCTATACCCTGTCACAGTAGTTGTCATTCTGTATTTTGTATTTTCTATAGCCTCTCACAGTAGTTGTCATTCTCTATTTATTTTCTGTACCCTGTCACAGTAGTTGTCATTCTGTATTTTGTATTTTCTATACCCTGTCACAGTAGTTGTCATTCTGTATTTTGTATTTTCTATACCCTGTCACAGTAGTTGTCATTCTGTATTATGTATTTTCTATACCCTGTCACAGTAGTTGTCATTCTGTATTATGTATTTTCTATACCCTGTCACGGTAGTTGTCATTCTGTATTATGTATATTCCATACCCTGTCACCGTGACAGTAGTTATCATTCTGTATTATGTATTTTCTATACCCTGTCATAGTAGTTGTCATTCTGTATTTTGTTTTTTCTATACCTTGTCAGAGTAGTTATCATTCTGTATTATGTATTTTCTATACCCTGTCACAGTAGTTGTCATTCTCTATTATTTATTTTCTGTACCCTGTCACAGTAGTTGTCATTCTTTATTATTTATTTCTGTACCCTGTCACAGTAGTTATCATTCTGTATTTTGTATTTTCTATACCTTGTCACAGTAGTTGTCATTCTGTATGTATTTTCTATACCTTGTCACAGTAGTTATCATTCTGTACTTTATATATTCAATACCCTGTCACAACAGTATTATTCTGTACTAAAGGTCATGGGTTCGATCCCCGGCCAAGTCTTACCAAAGACTTATAAAAATGGTACTAACTTCTGCCCGGTTTGGGGCTCAGCATTAAGAGGATAGTGTTAGGACTGATCAGCCTGGTGTCATGATAATGGGACTGGATGGGACATCATACTACATGTCTGCGACATATTGCTCCAGTGCTAGACACCACTATAAACTGGCACACTGCAGACATTGTAGCGATATGACTGAAGAATGGTTAAAGCTACATTAAAAATCCAAATCACACACACACATAATTCTGTACTATGTGCCTTCAGTACCCCATCACAGTAATCATTCTGTAATGTGTATCTTCCATACCCTGTCACAGCAGTTTTCATTTTGTACTATGTTTTTTCCATACCCTGTCAGTAGTTATCATTCTGTACTGTGTATCTTCCATACCCTGTTACACTAGTTTTCATTCTGTACTGTGTATTTTCCATACCCTGTCACACTAGTTTTCATTCTGTACTGTCTATTTTCCATATCCTGTCAACACTAGTTTTCATTCTGTACTGTGTATTTTCCATACACTGCCATAGTAGTTATGATTCTGTAATATGTATCTTCAATACCCTGTCAGTAATCATTCTGTAATGTGTATCTTCCATACCCTGTCACAGTAGTTATCATTCTGTACTATGTATTTTCCATATCCTATCACAGTAACATTCTGTACTTTGAATCTTTCATTTGGCTCCAATCACAACGATAATGCAGTCCAAATGGATGCAGAACCTCGAACAGCATCTCGAAGGCAGGGAAACTACATTGAACTCCTGTCTTGAATATCTCTGCAAATACAGCCTCCAGCAATCACGATCGCTACAGATTCGAACCCATAGAACTTGGAGAGCATGTCTCTTGCCATCTCGTAGGTATTTGGCTTCCGTGAAGAACATTATTTGCGTATCAACATTCTCGAGATGAAAACGGTTTTTAAAGCTTTTTATTGGTCGCAGGATAACCTACATGGGAATGTAGTTCTCTGTCCAACAACTCTGTTGTGATGACTTATCTCAAACAGCAAAGCGGAACCAAGTCTCCAGACCTTGTATTCTTGTTTAGGAGTTTCCAACGTGATGTCCTTAATGATAAATCCATGTCAGTGTTTGATAGGCTCGCTAATGTGCTGTTGGACTGGTGGACTCGTTATCCATCGAGATCGAATACAAATGGAATAGTCTCAACATCCCTCGCTTTTCACTCATTAGATTCTTGATGGAATCGACGTGTGGTGGACCTATTGGCGACAATGTGGAATGCCAAATCCCAACATTTGTCTCATCAGTCCCAGAATCAACAGGCCTGGCTAATCGATGCTATTCATGTAAATTGGAAACACCAAATGTATGCACTTCTCCAAAACCTCAGGTTACGAATGTAATACAAGAAGCAAAAGAATCACCGTCACCTCATCCTGATTACTCCACTCAAGTGGGAAATCTTGGATTAACCTCATCAATCTCACAACAGAATTGCCAGGAATCAAAATATTCCTTTGTCTGCATTAAGCATCCGCAACAGCAGGTGTTTCATCCCGACCCTGAGTTAATAAAAACAAAACACCTAAGAACCAATAGTTGTTACAACAAGTGATGTAGAATCCCTCAAGTAAGATGGCCATAAACCTTGAAGGCGTACGAGGACACAGGAATATATTCTCATTGGAGCGCACAAGAACACTATACCACTGCAGACATTCATGCCACAATAGATAACTTCCTATGACTCTTGAAACTGAAACCGTTAGCATCGTCCACAATCAAACCCAACCGGTCTACGATACTGACAAACTGCATTATCTTGGAAGAGAGGATATCGGACAAACCAAAGACCTCCGATATTCTGTTCCTTTTGGATTTCACCTGTTCATTGACTGGATCCTTTCCCAAGTGGAATTTCTTAATGATATTAGCCTGGTTGAACAACACACCATTTGAACCTTGACCCGTGTTGCAAAATGATGTTTCTGGGTCGTTCGGCGACTTAATAGTTATGTGGCTTCATCTCATATGCTGGAGTTTTGGGAAGGATATTTGTTTCCCTGGCAAAGCTGCTCACAGACATAGGGATCCTATTTCCACATGGGTTATCTAGAAGTTGTAAATCCTACCATAGTGGACTGGAGATGGCTTCTCCAGGGTGAGGGGATGTGGCTCCCTCAACCACTTACCTATTCTCCTAAGGTATTATGATTAGGTAACGTATTCGAAGAATTCATTTTTAGTAAAATATGTATCTTACAATCATAATCCAGCCTCTCTGTAGTCACATCCAAATAGAGAGTGTGCCTTCCACACCATTAGTAACTGATGATTTCACGTTGACGTTAATCCCGTTATAAATGGGAGATATCCCTAACTGCCACCAAGGTGGGCAGATTACACTTTTAGCTTTTTTGCTAAACGTTTTATCCTGTGAGGACTGGGTTTTGTGACGTAGTATTAGTTATTTTGATGTATTATGATTTGGTAAGTGTCGTTGAAGAAACGTATTATGCTAGGAAACAACTGGTTTCTGGAGGTCAGAAGGTTTTAGTACAGTAACAGCTACGGTCTTTTACGTTTCTTACCTTAAATTGGCACAATACAGAACTGTTACAAGCTTGCTAATGAGATTTGCGCAATGTGTACACACTCAGTTATTTAAAATAGACTTGCATATTTTCAACAGTTAAGTGGTCCAGACCCATGAAATACAGGTCAGAAGTTATATGTTCATTTAACTTAGCTTAGGAAACTTGTTTCAATTTAATGCATGCGAAGCACCCAACTTAAAACAGAAATGGAAGCAAAGTTAGAAATTTTAAAAATTCGCATCATATCATTACATAGCAAGCTTGAGTATCGGTCAGTTACATAACACAAAACGCTTTACAAATAGCACCACTCAGGTTGGTATTATCCCTGTCTTTCCCATAACTTCATTAATATTCACAAATTTTCCTAAAATGCAGACTCGTCCAAGATCATAATGATATAATAAGGTGCCAGCTTTTGTGAAGATTTGTTTTGTTTTGTTTTTTATGGTTTAACGCCATTTTTCAGCACAATATAGGCTATACATGGCGGCCAGTATTAATGGTGGAGGAAGAAACCGGACAAACCCCGGAAAGAACCACCGACCCACGAGAAGCTAGTGGCAAGCTTTCTCACATAACTACATTTGCCGAATCAGACAGAGTCGAGATGGCAGTGGTCCGTAACGGACAGCGCTTTAGACCACTCGGCCACTCGGGGCCCCGTGAAGATTTGTAAAAGGTAATTAAAATTATTAAAGTAAACAACACGATTGTTTGGTTTACTTTTTTCTTGAGAGACACAAACAATGACATCCGCATCCAGACTGATATTTTTATGATGGACCTGGCAAAATCATTTGAAAATGTTCCGCATACAAGATTTCTTTACAAACTTTAGTACAGTGATCAAGTGGTGTTCAAAATAATATTTTCAACAACATTTGTAACATGCCAAAACAGTATTTATTGAGTGTTTATATTACATAGTTGAGAAACGTGCCACACTCCCAGATAGTGCTTGGTTTAATTTAGAATAACCCTTTCTTTTCATATAAGCATATAAGCATATAAAACGTGACTTGAGTATTCAACTCTGAATAAAATAAAATAGTACGTGTTCTGTAAGCATTTAAGATGCTTACAAAGAATATACTTAGCATCATCATATACATCACCACAGACATGCTGATATATGCTAATAACATGGACACTGACATTAAATAAAAATAATTAAGCAAGATTCTATTTTCAAAATAGATTAGACAGCGATTTATGGTCCTAATTCAATGCAGTAGTTACTGCTCATGATAATTTATTCGAGGTCTTGAAGGAAATGTAAACGTAGTTTATGTTCTTTGCACTCATTAGAGAATCAATGTTACTATTGTTCAAACTTCTCTGCTGGAGAATCTAGACGGATCCTGCTCAGAACTGAGCCGTTATCGTTGTTCGTAATATTTGCAGTGATGGAACTGTATATGATGCAGTTTTACCACAAGATATGAATCGCAAATTGGTAGTGACCATTTCATTGTGTGGGTGGTACATACTTGTGTAAACTGTATGGGGATCTTGCGGTTAATACAGCATTATTACTGTTAAACACGTCTGTCCAGTTTTGATGTTAAGGTAATCTCGTTATGAACACAAGTTGTCTATGCAACTTATATGTTATTTCTTGCGTCACATCTGCTTTTTTAACATTTTGCCAAAATTTATCACACTTGAACCATCAACACGGTTCACTCAGCTCTGCGGCTGCTATGGTCAACTTCGTTGCCTTGACAATTCTTCCACACCGTTGTGCTGATAGTGATTGAATATTTTCACATGTTAAACCGTTTAGAATTATTTCCAATGCAAGTTTTTGGGAAAAACTTGACCCAAATATTACGTAAAAGCCCAGGAAAGGTTTAATGTGCGACGTATTTCATGAAAATAAAATGATATAAAAAAAAATAGAGTGATGGGTCAGCGTCTATTAATTTGAATGCTTTTCCCGAATAATATGTATTACTCAATGTGACAAGTTATTAGGCTGTTTAAAACTTCAGTTTGGTATTTAAATGAATCAAATAATACCTCTACGAGAGATTCGGGAGGGTGGAGTAACGGCGGCGAAATCAGGCACGTACCACCCAGATATGAAAGTTTTCCCATTGTACCTTCTTTAGATCTCGAGTTGTGTTTCAATCCAGGTTTGTTTTATTTCATTGGGGGGGGGGGGGTAATGGAGTTGCTTGGTTTTTTTTTATTATTTTACTTGGAACTATGCGTAGACCCTACGTTCAGTTTACATTTTGCTACAAAGTGTTCTGAAATTGTATGTGGTAATATACAGTATTAACATTATGTTGCTACAAATTGTCTGACAGTTACAGGTCACCTAATGTCAGCTCCAGGCTCTCACTCAGTTGTAATCCTGTATGTTTTATGATAACATTAGCGTGATAAACTAATGTATGTGTGTTTTCACTGTTTAAGTCAGTTGTAATCATGCCATTAAAGTAGTTAGACTAAACCATGTTTTGTGTTATTTAGCAAAACATAACATGGTGTCAGATGTGAATTTTTTTTAATAAGTTGGATTTATACCATTAAGAAGCATATCTCCGTAACAATACTGAAACTTAGATGCGCAAGTTTATGTGTTAATTGTGACATCATGGATAACCTCAATCAGCCATCTGAAATGGTGAAATTCCCACCACCTAGCAGAAACATGGAGGAGGTGAAAGCAGACTTTGCAGTTTTAGTTAATTGTTGCGCTTGCAGAAAAGAAGACATAAAAATTCATTGCTTTCCTGTATATTATTGGTCAGGATGGTAGATACATCTACAACACATTTACAATTAAAGCCAACGAAACTGAAAATAAATGATATATTAAAAAAAGTTTGAGGATTAATCCGGTCCGATGCTGAACATTACAGTAGATAGACACAGGTTCAATACAAAATTTCAACAAAAGAATTAAACCATTGACCAATATGTAACTGAACTTAAATTAACTTCAAAGAACTGAAAATTGATAATATACATGATAAAATGATTACAGATAGAATTGTCTGTTGGACTAATTCTGATAAAGTAAGAGAAAGACTTACAAGAAGATCAACAGACATCACACAAAGCACTGGCTATAGGCAGAGCAGACGAAGAATCCAAAAGGCAGATTCAAAGTATGCAAATACGTTTTTATTCCCGTAACTTCACGATCTTCCAAAAAGCTATTTTCTTCCTTTCGAAAGAAAATTAAAACAACCCAAGTTTCTCGTTACAATGGTTACTGTTGAGACTGTCCATTATTCCTGGTTCGAGCAATCAGATATTTATATCAGTGATAACAACTTTACGGCTAGTAATTAACTACACATGTCTTCAAATGACGGTAGTTAAACAAATGTTTAATTCGTTTGACTTGACCTAATACATTAACGTACTACACAGAGAGGCGTTGAATTATGGCTCTGCCTTAATTTCCACAGCACATAATTCCGTGAATTCACATGTATTCATGCAAATCCCTTACTAACGTAATACATTAAATTAGTAGAGCACTATTATTATTCAAACAATATGATAAGTTCAAGAATTAACGTAACACTTCCTATTCATAACTCAGCATAGTGTTTTTACGACATAAATTAACACTACGTCATTCTTAACTAAGAATTAAGGTAAGAATTCCAATTCATAATTCAAAAGCACATTATTATATAAATGTATCAAATAAATTCATGCAAGAACTTCCGATTCATAATACAAAACACATTATTATACAAATATATCAAATTAAATCAATTTTACAAATGTATCAAACGAACTCATGTAGACCTGTAAATTAAGCAAACATCATATAAATTGCATCAACAATACACGCGGATATGTGACAGTACCTTTGTGTTTTTGGTGTGTCACCCTTAGTTTGGCGGTTTTTCCCTGGACTATAATTTAACGGATGTACTTCTCTAAAATAACATCCGAGGCCCCTACTAAATAATTCTACCACTTGCCTCTCTTACAGAGCAATTTTGAAGACTAAATTTTACTTTAGCTAGTGCGATATTTTGTCCCACGAATTTTCGTGTGAAAGCACACCCCTTATTTAACCGTGACCAATCAGAATCAAATGCATTTTCTCCCGCTTTGCCTAAAAGTCGCTTACGTCATGGTATGACATGCTTGGTTTTAAGTAACAGAATCTCTGCATTTTCTCAATTCTGACACTTTTCGTGAGAAATGAAACTTTAAAAGGTCGCCAGCAGTCAGTCGACTGCTGAATAAACACGGTTTAATTAGTACATCGGTAGCACTAGACTCTTCAGACCCCCCTTTGAAATAGCGCGTCATCATAAATGTAACTAATGGCTAGCTGGCCACAACTAATGTTTACTTAATAGATCGACTGAAATTTTCCACTTCACAATCTACAGCATGAGTTCGCATCAGAAATGCACCTTTCTACACCTTGGATGGTAGCATCAGCTTCAGTTGGGTGGCTAGATTTGCATATTTGGGAGTCATCAGAGTTCACTAGATGAGACACTGGATGATGATCTATGACACTTGAGAGCGACTGAGTGTATACAATGAAGATAACACGTCCGAGAACAGACCACTGTGAAACATCACAACATAGATCAACTGGGCTTGAGTGTATTCCATTTGTGGACACAATTGTGTCCTGTTGACCAGGTAGGTTTTGAACCACAGTAAGGCTGTATCATGAATGCCAAATACATACTGGAGACGATGAAGTAATATAGCATGGTCTATTGTGTCAGATACGGGAGACAAATCAAGGAGGATGTGGACTGTAATCTTTCCGCTATCCAAAGCAGAGAAAATGTCATTAACTACTTTCAGAAGAGTAGTTCTGTTACTGCGGCAAGGGCGATATGCAGACTGTACATTGCTAAAAAGACTGTTTGAAGTTAGATGAGATACAAGTTGGGTTAGAACAACGTTTCTAAAAAATTTATATGAATGGGAGGTTAAAAACTGAGTGGTAGTTCTTCAACTCGTTATGGTCGAGTGTTGGTTTCTTCAGCAGATGATTTACAATGGCTGTTCTGAAAAATGATGGGAATTCCCCGGATGAAAGAGATGTTAATAACATCAGGTAGTGAAGGCAATACTGGATCTAAGCATTATGTTAGAATTGGATCATGTTCACATAACGTACTAAATCCATAGAGACATGTTCACATGATGCTAACGGTTGCCGCTGGAATTCTGTATTGAAATGTATGGCGATGATGCGCCCACTGAAATAGTGTTATCAAGCTTACCTCTAATGGTTTGTACTTTGTCATGGAAGAAATTTGCAAACGGGTCCGGAAGGTCGGTTGGAGAGAATTTAGTTGGAAGTGGTGTACATTTGTTTCTTGGCATTAGCTGTTATTAATCTCGAAGAGCTCTTTGCAGCTGAAACAATCCGTGATATTAGTAATGCAGTATGCCGATTTCTATGCATGGAATACGTTTGTGACGCTCTTCTTAGAGCAGCTTCATAGATTTGCTTAAGAATAATTAGTCCGGATGAAAGCCAAAGCCCCCCCCCCCCCCCCCAGCTTTACGGCGGTTCTTTTGTTGCGGTGCTAAGCTGGTCCCTCACACTGCTACACTACGGACAACACTTCTGAATCGATACTCTGTGCTTGGTGGCTGGGGCATGTTTTTCATACAATGAACTCGGTAGTTATCGAGTTGTTTTGCTGTAGGAGGTAGGTACGCTGTTCTATGTATCATACGGAGGTTTCTCTTAGTAGCAAATAAAGGTGGAGGGTTAGGGACTGAAACGTCAAGATGGCAGATTACTGGGTAATGATCTTCATGATATATATATATATATATATATATATATATATATATATATATATATATATATATATATATATATATATATATATATATATATATATATATATATATATATATATATATATACTAAGAGAAACCTCCGTATGATACATAGAACAGCGTACCTACCTCCTACAGCAAAACAACTCGATAACTACCGAGTTCATTGTATGAAAAACATGCCCCAGTTATATATATATATATATATATATATATATATATATATATATATATATATATATATATATATATATATATGGCGACCGCTAGTTTATCATCTGCTGGCATTAAAAGACACAATTATTTTAGTTTTATAGAAGCTTTTTCCAGACTTCCTAGCTTTGCTGTGATAAGTTTGAGGCACAAGCTAGAAAACAAAACGGTGTTAATATTATACCTTCCATAACTAAGCTGAAAATCAAGTGATGAAAATGGCAAAACAAGCGATAAAGAAATAAGACACACCGAACTATTATCAGAAGCTTAAAACGGAATTCTAAACAGGTTTCTTTCCTAGTTACTTAAAGTGCACATCCAAATTACATAATACCCAAACTGAACTACATTACTGTGGAAGGCCATGTCGAGAACGATATTCTGTTTTTAAAATTCCATTTTATAACAGAGCTAGTAGAATATATATTTTGTTAGAGAGAACAGAGTTTGGTTGTTACAATATTCCAAATGACCAATGCTCAGTCTAATCTACTTTATGACCAGAAAGAGTGAAACCGTATCAATACTTAATGGTTTATATTATCCTAGTGAAACCGTAACCGTATCAATACATAATGATTTATATTATCCTAGTGAAACCGTAACCGTATCAATACATAATGGTTTATGTTATCCTAGTAAAAACGGTACCGTATCAATACCTAATGGTTTATACTATCCTAGTGAAACCGTAACCGTATCAATACATAATGGTTTATGTTATCCTAGTGAAACCGTAACCGTATCAATACATAATGGTTTATATTATCCTAGTGAAACCGTAACCGTATCAATACATAATGGTTTATATTATCCTAGTGAAACCGTAACCGTATCAATACATAATGGTTTATATTATCCTAGTGAAACCGTAACCGTATCAATACATAATGGTTTATATTATCCTAGTGAAACCGTAACCGTATCAATACATAATGGTTTATATTATCCTAGTGAAACCGTAACCGTATCAATACCTAATCGTTTATATTATCCTAGTGAAACCGTAACCGTATCAATACCTAATGGTTTATATTATTCTAAAATGCTGTTGAAACTAAACAACGGATGATATATTGAATGTGAGAAACATATCTCTACAGTTCCAGTAACAAGGACCAATACGTATGCAATCTCTCTCTCTCTCTCTCTCTCTCTCTCTCTCTCTCTCTCTCTCTCTCTCTCTCTCTCTCTCTCTCTCTCTCTCTCTCTCTCTCTCTCTCTCTCTCTCTCTCTCTCTCTCTCTCTCTCTCTCTCTCTCTCTCTCTCATATATGTTGAGTTTGAACCCTAGAAATATGTTCTTTTTTTAGCTAAACAGTACAAAGAAGAATGGCACCGGTCCTTGTTGTACTGTTAAAATCCATGCCTATTAAACGTGTATTTCTCAATTATTTCATCAAATTCGATGTCAATAGTCCAGATGAGCAATTACAGAGAGGTACTTTAAATGGATTCAATATCAGAATTGAAAATGAATGTTGGAAAGTAATAGATTTTAAAGGCATGCCAATTACAAAATCCTTAGAACATGTCAAGCAAACAGCTATTACATGGTATACAGGGAACTTAATTTGCCTGTTTCTTGTTAAATAAATGAGTTTTGTTAAGCGTAATGAAACACTTTCTTGCTTTCTAGTAATAACTTCCGGCGTAAGTGTATTTTAAATTAGAAATGATGAGCAGCTAGATTTAAAGTACTAACACGTTTGAATGTAAAGTAACTGATACAGTTTGTTACGCATACGACAATATAGGCACTGCTGGAAGACAAAAAAAAAATATAAATATCGTAAAGGGTTTCTAGCGATTTCAGTTTTTTATTCTCAGAGAAAAATGAAAAAACATAAGATGAATTACTAGATCAAATACAAAAAAATACACATAAACTTTGAACAAATGTTTTATAAATATAACATATACTACACAAGAAAGCACGCACAGAGTGATGGAATACATGTTGATAATCATGTACGCAAGGTCTGTACAAAAACGTGCTGGCAATCATAAGCATGATTTTACAAAATTGTGCTGACGATTATATACGCAAAGTTTGTACCCGAAAAATGCTGACGATTATATACGTGAAGTTTGTACCCAAAAAATGCTGACGATTATATACGCAAAGTTTGTACACAATAATTGCTGACGTTTATATACGCAAAGTTTGTACCCAAAAAATGTTGACGATTATATACGCAAAGTTTGTACCCAAAAAATACTGACGTTTATATACGCAAAGTTTGTACCCAAATAATGCTGACGATTATATACGCAAAGTTTGTACCCAAATAATGCTGACGATACTATACGCAAAGTGTTTATCAAACAAATGCTGAAGATTATATACGCAAAGTTTGTACCCAAAACAAAAATGCTGACGATTAGATAAACAAAGTTTGTACCAAAGAAATGTGACTATTACATACGCAACGTTTGTGCCAAAACAATGCTGACGCTTATATACGCAAGGTTTACACAAAATGTGCTGACGACGATATACCGTATTTTCGCGCATATATCCCGCGGATTATACCAGATTTTACAAACCCCGCAGGGGGGGTGCGGGTTATATAAGGGTGCGGGCTATATCACAATTTTTTTTACACATGATGATATTTCAACATATTGTTCGAAAAACGTAACTACATAACATATATTGTTCTAGTTTTGTTTTGCTAGGGTTGGATATTATGGCTACTACGGTGACTTTACAACCTACGGTATCGGGACTAAATCAACATTTCGGGATAAAAACTTAAAATTTCGTATCCGTCACGTTTTCATAATCAATATTTTCTGTTTTCAATCGAAATAACTACGGTACCTAATTTTACCGCTGGACCACGATCCACTGCTTCAGGTCAGCTTCAAGGTGAGGCCACTTTGCTTTAGGTCCGCGACGAGCACGTTTTCGTGGATTCATCTTCTCCAACGTTCCTTTTTCTTTTCTCCAACCTCGGATTACACTCTCATCAATATCAAATTTTGTGCCTGTGGCTCTATTGCCATGCACTTCAGCATACGCAATGGCAGTTAGCTTGAAGTCGGCTGTGTAAGACTTTCGTTTCGGCATTTTTTAAATTAAACAGAAAGAAATTATTTAAACTCGAATCTACACTTCACAAGAATACAAGATTATTTAAAAATGTCCGTGTTTATGTAGCCTGTAGTTGAGGCACAGCTCCTACGCACACAAGCACTGTGTACCGTGTTTTTCCTGACTTTTATTGAGCAAAGGTTGTCGGCTTACTTTGATGATGGCGCCGCTAAAGGCTCCAGTTGAAGGGTGAAACAAATACCTGTTTGTTATTGCTGCGGCAACTTCAGATAATTGTAGAACATTGAAACACATTTGTTTTATTTGTTTAGTATATATCAGTGCTTCAAAGGTAATCAGTTCTCTTTGAAGTGTAAGCAAACGTATTTTTTCTTCTTCCATCTGGTATTTGTTTTTAAATTAGTGTCATCTGCTTGACTGTACTCATTTTACGGTTTCGCCTTCTGCGGATTTGGATTTTGACTAGTCAGTTGCATAAAGTAATAAGGCCAGATATCATCATTAGCGGATTATGATATAACAGTGCACTGTTAGTGTGGTTTGCCAGTATGAGACAAGGACTTGTTATTTTAACAATATATTCCAGTACATTGTTTCCTGTCATGGTGCCTTTGATTTTCTCTACTCCAAACGCAAGACTGTATATACGGTTTTTATCAGCCAAAATTGGTGTCGCCACAAATATCACCAGATGGTATATTTTGTCACCAAAACGGAAAACAGAATCGCAGTTTGCTACATCAGCGAAGCCCCGTGATCCTGTAATTGATTTCATTTCCGATTGTAGCTGTATAAATATATCTATGGTTGCGGGTTATACAAAGGTGCGGGTTATGCCAACGATTTTTTACACAAAACCCCAAAACCCGCGGGCTATATGAGGGTGCGGATTATCTGCGTGTGCGGGATATATGCGCGAAAATACGGTAAGTAAAATTTATACAAAAACGTGCTGACGATTATATATGTTGTTCCTACGTTTAGTACAACGTTTAAAGATGTAGATAAGAATATCAAAACATGGAGAGAAGAGGTTGATAAAAGATTAAAAATATAGATAAGAATATCAAAACATCGAGAGAAGACGTTGATACAAGATTAAAGATATAGATAAAAATATCAAAACATCGAGAGAAGAGGTTGATAAAAGATTAAAGATATAGATAAGAATATCAAAACATGGAGAGAAGATGTTGATTAAAGATTAAAGATGTAGATAAGAATATCAAAACATGGAGAGAAGATGTTGATTAAAGATTAAAGATGTAGATAAGAATATCAAAACATGGAGAGAAGAGGTTGATAAGAGATTAAAGATATAGATAAGAATATCAAAACATATGGAGATGTGGTTGATAGGAGATTAAAGATATAGATAAGTATATCAAAACATGGAGAGAAGAGGTTGATAAAAGATTGAAGATGTAGACAAGAATATCAAAACATGGAGAGAAGAGGTTGATAAAAGATTAAAGATGTAGTTAATGAATATCAAAACATCGAGAGAAGAGGTTGATAAAAGATTAAAGATATAGATAAGAATACCAAAACATGGAGAGAAGAGGTTGATAAGAGATTAAAGATATAGATAAGAATATCAAAACATATGGAGATGTGGTTGATAGGAGATTAAAGATATAGATAAGTATATCAAAACATGGAGAGAAGAGGTTGATAAAAGATTGAAGATGTAGACAAGAATATCAAAACATGGAGAGAAGAGGTTGATAAAAGATTAAAGATGTAGTTAATGAATATCAAAACATCGAGAGAAGAGGTTGATAAAAGATTAAAGATATAGATAAGAATACCAAAACATGGAGCGAAGATGTAGATAAAAGATTAAAGATGTAGATAAAAATATCAAAACATGGGGAGAAGAGGTTGATAAAAGATTAAAGATATAGATAAGAATATCAATACATCGAGAGAAGAGGTTGATAAAAGATTAAAGATATAGATAAGAATATCAAAACATGGGGAGAAGAGGTTGATAAAAGATTAAAGATGTAGATAAGAATATCAAAACATGGAGAGAAGAGGTTGATAAAGATTAAAGATATAGATAAGAATATCAAAACATCGAGAGAAGAGGTTGATTAAAGATTAAAGATGTAGATAAGAATATCAAAACATCGAGAGAAGAGGTTGATAGAAGAATAAAGATGTAGATAAAATATCAAAACATGGAGAGAAGAGGTTGATAAAAGCTTAAAGATATAGATAAGAATATCAAAACATGGAGAGAATATGTTGGTAAAAGATTAAAGATGCAGATAAGAATATAAAAACATATGGAGTTGAGATTGATAGGAGATTAAAAATGCAGATAAGAATATAATAAATGGGGAGAAAGGTCTGGTAAAAGATCAAAGATGTAGATAAGAATATCACAATTTCAAATATTCAACGAAATTAGCACAAAAAAGATGACAAAAACAAAACAGTCTCAGCTGCTCAAAATGTCTTTAACAAAGATAGCATGATAACAACCGCTTTACAAGCTTAGAATATTGTAAGAGTGGAATCGAACATAGTACCTATTTAAAATCATACATAACATGTTAGATCTAGTTGAACAATGGCTGCATGCTAAAATATCATCCTTGGGGTATGCCCTGGAGGAAATTTTAAAAACCTCTCTGGAAAATTGCAATACACTGTCATCACAACTTAAGAGACTGACAGTTAAGAAATAAACGATGAAGAGAAAGAGAATCTTGAAGATATCCAAAAAAAAGCTAGCTGATGGCTTTAAAGTTTGTGTGATAAATCCCCACGATATTCAAGCAACTGTTAATAATAGCTTTTTACAAGAACAAAGGAAGAATGACTTGGACGATGTCATTTGCATCGATAGTGGGCTTGTGAGGCTCATATGAGCGAAAGTGATGTTAGATCTATGACAAAGAACTTTATAGTCATTTCCCTCTTATTTAAGTGATTACAAACTCGTGATTTAGTGTCATTAAGTATAAAGAATCTGCAACATCAGTGTCAGGAAACTCGCGGGTTATGAGCGTTATTCGTATAGTATTGTACAAGCTCCACTTGTCAAATGGTAAGTGTTAAGTCCCACTTTGTTAAGGGGTATTGCACAACATATAATAATAATAACTATAACACACTCCCTTTTGATACTCGTTATCTAAGAGATGACCGCCCTCGATATTATTGCCCGGTTCGAGAATGAGAATTGATAGAGTAAACTGAGCAGGTATATTGAACAAACAACTCCGAGCCCCCGTAAAGATAAAACAAACAATTTAATCAAATACATACACAGTTATGAAACTTCCTTTCATTTGGAATATACGCTGTTTAGAAATACAACTTTCACCGAATTACAATAAAATTTGAAATAGATTTAAACAAATTAGCCGTTATATTACTGATAGTTTAAATCATCATAGGATCGAGTGGTACAATCAAAGTCAATACCTTGTTCGATTTTCATAACCTGCTATTTCTTGATCCTCGTTCACTGTTCAATTCAATGTTGTTTCAAGAAGACCCTGTCTCGTCCAATCTCTAGATACTATGCACTAGTGGATGTTTCCGCTTGATTTCGGACTTGTCTACTGTATAAAGCGTTCACTGCAATTTCCGTCTCCCAATTCCTTTTCCAGATTTTACGTCGTAACTCACGTAACTTCACGATCTTCCAAAAAAAAGCTATATTTTCTTCCTTTCAAAATAAAATTAAAGCAATCCTAATTTTCTCGTTACAATGATTACTGTTGAGACTTTCCATTATTCCTGGTTCAAAAATCAGATATTTATATCAGTGATAACAACTTTACGGCTAGTAATTAACTACACATGTCCTCAAATGAATGTAGTTACACACATTGCGAATTATATATCGAGGCTTTGAATTCGGGCCCCATAATTAAAACAGCACATAAATTGAATACACTGTCGCTAAATCATCTATGAAATCAAAATTCGGTGAATTCACATGTATTCTCGTAACCCATTAACTAATGTAATACATTAAATTCTTAGAACATATTCATTATGCAAACAAGATGATAAATTCAAGAATTAACGTAACACTTCCTATTCATAACTCGGCATAGTGTTTTACGACATAAATTAACACTACGTCATTCTTAACTAAGAATTAAGGTAAGAATTCCAATTGATAATTCAAAAGCACATTATTATACAAATGTATCGAATGAAATCAATTATACAAATGTATCAAATGAAATCATGCAGACCTGTAAACTAAGCAAACATCATATATATTGCATCAACAAAATTCATGGAATTGTGACAGTACATTTGTGTTTTTGGTGTGTCCGTTCCTTAGTTTGGCGGTATTTTCTGGACCACGACTCCTTAACGGACCTATTTCTCTCAAATAACGTCCGAAGCCTTTACTAAATAATTCTACCCCTAGTTCTCTCTCACAGAGCAATTTCAAGACTAACTTCTAATTTCACTAGGCCGTTATTATGTTCTACGAATTTTCGTGTGAATACACACCCTTTATTTAACCGTGACCAGTCAGAATCAAAATATATTTTCTCCCGCTTTTCTCTAAAAGTCGCTTACGTCACGGTCAATATGACATGCTTGTTTATAAGTAACAGATTCCCTGCGTTTTCTCAACTCTATCACTTTTCGTGAAAAATGAAATTTTAAAATGTCGATAGCAGTCAGTAGGGCTGCTGAGTAAACAAGGTTTAATTAGTACAACGGTCGCATTCGACTCTACAGACCCCCCTTTGACACAGCGTGTCTCCATAAATCTAACTAATGGTTCGCTGGCCACAACCAATGTTTAATTAATAGATCGACTGAAATTTGCCCCCTTCACAATCAGCATTTTGTTGACATGAACTAATTTTACATTTTAACCGGGAGGCAAAGCGAGATTGGAAATTGAAGAAAGCATTCCGGTGAAGGATGGAAAATAGTTTTAAAAACCTGAGGTGAAATTATAAAATGAAATTAATGATGAAATATATAAATATGAAAAGCAGACGAATTTAGAAAAGAAATTAAAGATGATTTAAGATGATTTAAATAGAGAAATAATAATTAGGTGAAAGGACTGTATAGGCTTAGTCAAAAGTAGATTAGTCATGTACAGAATTAAACGCAGTTTAAGAAATACTGATTATGCAACGGATGACAATAAAAAATAGGTTGAATAAATTCGCATGCAATCAAAATTAACTTGTTCAAATACGAACACAGTTCCTGCATGATCGAGACAAGGGGAGCTCACAACTTGAATGGACTGATAAATAAGTAATTTTCCAGTGCCGGTTCGTGTTTGCAAAAACACCTTTCACTCAAATACGCCTGTAGTGACTTCTCTCTGCCACATAGTCATACTCTTGATGTTAAACGTCCGATATATCCATTTTAGGTCAACTGTCCCCACCATTTTCGGACGATGTATAACGCCCCAGGCTTCTGGTTAGTCGGCAGTACATGCTAAGGGAGACAACTCATGAAATACAATAGATGTCGCTATGACAAACTACCAATGTATATGTTTGATCAGGCAATATAGAGAAGGAAAAAAAAAGGCTATAAAAGGCATACCAAATAATCAATGCTTTTCTCGTTCAGGAAGAAAAAGAAATAGACTAAAACGCCTTTTTCTCGGCAAAACAAACCTCAAACAAGGCAGACTCAAAACAAATATGTTCTACAATTAATAAAATTAGGTCCATTTTCCTTAGTCTCATACTCGTGACACTCATAATAGGTTTTCAAAAGAAATAATGTCACGTGTGAGAAGAGTAATCAGTTCCGCTCCCCCACCCCCTCCCCGCGAATTGGTTCCTTTGATTTTTTTCAGGAGGTGTATGTCTCATCAAATAACACTCCTTGGAAATATGTCGTTTTGTAAATTTTATTTATGCGTTATCAAGATATAGTTTAAGTTGTTCCACTAAGGGTTTTATTATTTACGTAAGCACTACTTTTGTTGTTTAGACAGGATAAGGCGGTCATGAACCGAAACCATTAGGCCCAGTCACACAAGGTGACACCAGTTGAATGAAATCATGACCACAAAACGGCCCATCCTAGTGACACAGCTGCTTACAAATTTAGAAAGCTTTTAACTCCGCGATCCTTGACATGGTTCGTTACACAACATAACTTTTTTCTCTATATAGTACTATGCTAATTAATCAGCCATGTATAAAAAGTTCTTATCTTCAAATTTCAACATCTAAGGGCAATATGACATCAATAAACTTAGGAAAAAATTAAAGGTTTCAATCCTTTATGAACCGGAACCATTCGGTGACGCGGCCATTTCCGCCCATCTCCTTCTTTATCGCTTCCGGACAGGACAGTTTGTGCAGTACACGCATCAAAACTTCGAGCGGGTGTCTAGCGCCAGTTAACATTAACTAGTTGCACATGACCAATTCAAAGTCGAGCCATTCGCCACCAATCCTATTGGCATACAGAAGACAGAAGGATGAGAACCATCTAAAATTGTAAAGCAGAAACGTTCAGGAAAGGCATCAGTTAGATGATGAGTGTAAGCACCTCGTGATGCAAATAGAGGAAACGGGCTGTTACCCTGCATGTCAGCAGTTGAATGACCCCACTCACAACAGGCAAGATGTTCGAAAGATAATTGAAGGACGAGGAAGTATTGAAGATTAAAAAGGCTTGGGTAGGAAGAGAAGGGTAAAGGGATCAAAGATCATGAAAAAGAGACGATTCCAGCATCTCAGTATGAGCAGTATTAAGATCCAAGAAAATTCAGAAGATATGGCTAGACATGCTTGTAAGCTTGTGGTTTTCACAAAGACATTAAGCAGTGTAACTGGAAAGATCTTTGCAAGGTTCCCCACGCTTTTCTAAAGATAAATTGTCAGGTTATTTCCAGGGGTTTTCCAGGATGAAATTACTTTTCAAAGGTTCGTGTATTACCATTACTGAATGGAATTAAAAAAAACTTTTTTAATTATAAAACATGCATTTTCTAAACCTAAAGATTGTGCTCTTGAAGACTCTCCAAACGTCGAAGTTAGAAAAGATGATAATGTACAAAACCACACAATGTATCGCACCAAACAAGTTTGATTTATATTCCTTTTAAAAATTAGCAGGTAAAATCTAACTTTATTTTGCTACATTATGTTACCAAGTGGGAACAACATAATAAACATAAATTAGATTTGTTTCCTTTCCAATCTTTAATTTTAAAGATTTCTTTATATATATATATATATATATATATATATATATATATATATATATATATATATATATATATATATATATATATATATATATATACATACATACATACATACATACATACATACATACATACATACATACATACATACATAGAAAGTAACATTTCCTATTACAGTATTTTTTTAAAAAAACAATAAACTTAAAAGCAAAAAGCGCAAATATTTCGAATCTTGTTTTGTAACAAAAAGAGTTTGACCAAAAATTTATATGTGCCAATAAAATAAAAATAAAAACACGTCTTTTCACACAGCCTAATCTTCTTAAGACGATCTGGTTAAAAATTACATCATTTTTTAATTTAAAAAAAAAAAACATTTTCAAAAGAGAAGATTTAAATGTTGACCAAAAAAATGCTGAAAATTATATACTGCTGTATAAACAAGGACTGAATTTTCTGTAAAATCAACTTGTCTAAGTGTAATTTGTTCAAACCAGTCTCCAAACCTGTATTAATACAGGGGTTCGAATCGCTTTTTAATATAAAAAAAAACAAAGGATGACTATTTCTCGTTTCAGTTCTGAGATTCAACAATTTCTGTTAAAACGAACATCAATCCTATTTCTAAAACGAATTTCCTCCGAATATTCCCACCCTTTTTCATATTTGGACATTTAGGTTGGGGTGTGGGGTCAATGTAACTGTATATCGAAAATTTGGACTTTACCACAATCGTGCGGTAACGACCTATGGTAGTCGCTAACAAGTGGGCCTAGAAAATGTTAACCTATGAGTACTCGCCATTTGCATTACAAGTCACATGACTTCACATATATCGGTAGTCACGTGATATTGACAAGAAACTCCTTTATAATATTCTTGTAAATTCATTTATATTAAATGAAAGTCAGATACTTTTTGTAAAAACCAGCAATCTGGCCAGTCTGATTTATCAAGCAGAGCACATGTCAATAAGTCACGTGACTCAAGAAGTTGTTCACGAAATAGATAAATATGTAGAATTTTGTGTTCTTTCGTTTTTTGGATATTTATTACAGCCAGTATACGACTTTCACTTAACATTTTTCTATTGTTTTTATCTACAACATATGAAAAGGTGGGTTTGTGTACTCGCGCGACTAGCAATGCAAATCGCGAGTACCAGGTCACATTTCATAAACGACGTCGTTTTATCTTGTATTTCAGTAGATTAAAGATATAACGATTTTAATACTCACAATTTCTGAGAGAAAAAAAGGCAATTTTCATATCATGCATGTATCACTCGATCTAACAACCTTTAAAGTTTGCTGGGCCATCTGGTAAGCTGCTACGCTTTGCCACCACCATGTTGGCCTCGTGTGAAGCTTGGGTGGTTTTCATATCTACCATTATAAGGAACGATTACGGATGACGAGCTAACGCTGATAATAAAAGCCTACCAGACGCATCTAATCCACTGGGCAATTGAAGTGACTCAGCATTTATGTTTATTGCCAACAAATGATCCATACCCCCCCCCCACCTCTCTCTGTCTCTGTCTGTCTGTCTGTCTGTCTGTCTCTCTCTCTCTCTCTCTCTCTCTCTCTCTCTCTCTCTCTCTCTCTCTCTCTCTCTCTATATATATATATATATATATATATATATATATATATATATATATATATATATATATATATATTAAACTCAATTGTGTGATTGTTTCGGGCGTGAAGTAGTGGGGTTTTTCCCGACTTTCATCAATTCAAGGTCGTTTCACGATTGGGACTTTTTTTTCTTTTAATTTTCCGGACTTTTTCCCGATCACCAACGGGGGAGGGGGTGGGGTCAAGTAGATCAAAGCAAACATCTCTTTTTAGAGCCAGTATGTATGTATGTATGTATGTATGTATGTATACATGTATGTATATATGTATATATGTATGTATGTATGTATGTATTTATGTATGTATGTATGTATGCATGCATGCATGCATGCATGCATGCATGTATGTATGTATGTATGTATGTATGAATGCATGTATGAATGTATTTTTATGTATGTACGTGTGTGTGTTGTTGTTGTTGTTGTTGTTGTTGTTGTTGTTATTGAGAACTTAATATTCTATTTACCCCTGTCGTTATGATAGGGAATATAAGTAAATGGCGGTGTCTATAACACTTCCTACCCTTGTTTGCGATGGTATGTTTGCCCGTACCCTTGTGTACAATAGAATATTTGTATGTGTATGTGAAATAATGTGTATCAACACTTCCTACCCGTTTCGTTGGATCGTAGGGGTCTGTGCTTGGATAGTAATCAAAAGCAGTTGCTGGACTGTGTAGATGTTGTGTTTTGATAGTAATCAGAAAGTGGGTGCTTGATTTTAAAAAGATACCATTCATGTTTTGACCCTCTAATACCACCAATATTAAACCTATGGACCAATTTAAAATATGATTTCCCGTATTACCCATACCGTATCCGCCTCTCCATTCATAATAACCTAATTCTTAATGTCAATTCCAGTATGACCATCAATATCCACTCCCACCCACCCACCCACACTTCTCTTTCTTACCATTGCTCTAAATGAACATTGCCATATTATGTAAAACCATAAAGTTCTTTAAAATCAGGACGTTTTATACGACAATAGTTTTACTCCTATGTTACTTTCAATTATTCACACTTAAAAAATTTCGAATAAAAACAACCCGTCGGGACTGTAAAAAAATATAAACAACAGAACATGGAACGATCTTCATACAGAAAGCAGTTTATGTTAGGTATTTATTTCGTTATGATATAAAACGCTAACAAGGTCAATGTACTCGTTTTAGATAGTGGATGTATAATGCCATCTTTTGTATGTTGACACTAACAGGTGTCACTAAACTTGATCCATACCGTTCCGCTTTTTGCTGGCTACTTGAAAGAAGAAAATTCCCCGGATGTCACGGTCACTATCTCCCCTTTAAGAATGTCACTGGACAGAATGGGACCTTTCTGTCGATCTCTAAGCTATATACATTATACGTGGTATGCAATCTTTCCTGTTTTGCCTAAATGTCTACATAAGTTTCCTTATGTCTGGGAATTCAGGACGTAAGTACAATTTTGAAACTACGACTTGCTGCAGTGAATGCTGAGCTAAATCATGTCGCGCGCGCGCGCGTGTGTGTGTGTATGTGTTCAGAAATCGGAGGGATGCGTTTAACGACAGATCAACACTTTGAATGCTATATCGTTCTGAGATAAGCAGTGTAAAGTAATATGCTCAATGATACACCACGATAGCCGATCTTGGTCGATTCAATGGGGGGATTCGAACTCGTGCTCTTTTGGTCACTAGCTCAGCGCCGTAACCAAGGAACTATCGCTGCACCGGAACATATATTGCATAGTAACGAAATTCTGGTTTTTCCAATCAATCTTTTGCGATTGTTCAAGTGTTCAATAATAATATTCTATCCGTATTTTTGTATTGTACACCCAGAACAAAAAATATGTTCTATCAGTATATGATGGTTTTAACACGTTTCAACCTGACGGACTCAATGTATTTTCAAGACACATCAAACGAGTTCCTTCTGACGACACGGAACAAAACACATCTATAATTTCTATATTTACTCTCATGTCGTCTAACAAAAAACAAATAAATATCAATCGCTACGAGAAATGCTGGAAAATAAATAAGCATGACGTTAGCTTCCAAGAATAATTTGATTGTGCTGACATTTCTTAATTTGAAGTCATCCAACTCCTTCTGAGGCGTCGGCTTTGTCTTTCTTGTCATAAACTAGTTCCTTTGTCAGGATCAATTAATCTGACAGTATTAACAGGCGTTTCCAGTTTATACTGTGCAATTATGGGGGTCTACCTGTATGTAGAGTTTTTTCAATTCGTCTAATCCAATAAAATGGATATTGTTTAATGCACCTGGTCAGCTGTTGGGGAATGTTCCCACTTTTAAAACTAATAGCCCTCATATAATAATCCGGATAGAGTTTATTTGATAGACTTCGTCTACTCATTTTCCCATCTCAATTTACCGTTGACAATAAGCTTGTTTTTTGTCTGGTGACAAGCGCAAATAAATAACAACGTTGATGAAGTTAGAGGTACCTGATTGTATCCATTAACGTGTTTTCGTAAGTGCACCGTCTTCTCTCTGGTGGCAGATCCCATTTACTGTGACATGCACTTGTTTTCTTTATTATTTATGAACTGATGTCTTTAACCTTGAATACATTTAGTATCGCATTCATCGCACAGAGGAAATCTTCTTTTGGAGGAAAATTGCCTCGGCTTAAATCGATGAAACTGGAACCATGTAAACCTTGTTTTAATTGTTAGAAACTTTCTGTATTCTTTATTGTATTCATTGCATGTATTTTGCAGACAAAATTAGTAACATTTACCCTGTCCATCCAGTAATCGATCTACAGATTCGTTGCAATTATCAGTTTAAATGTCTCCCATATCAAACGCCATTGCGGCGGCTCATTGAAGATTGTATTTGATTGGTTCAAAATTATGCAATCGATACTATGTTAGAGATCTTGGTATTACTATTGCCGGTATTTCGCTTAACCGCGCTATTTTCTTTCCGGTTGTACGTATTACGGTACTTTTCCACTGTACCGGAACTTTGCTAGTTTTCGTCCGTTAGTAACGAATAATTCTTAGGACCACAATGACAAAAACAGACTGTTTTCATTCTTTGTGACAAAATAATTTTTTAAAAAGTACACTTTTGTTTTTAAAAAAATAGCTGATTTGTTACAAATTAATTTTGAGTTTTAAAAATATAAACATATATATGATCTGGTTTGATACGTGTTACGTATGCGAACACTAAATGTAATATTAGTAAAAGATCGTTCCAGCCAAATTTAACTTTTGGAAAATTTTATTATTTTAGCTATTTGTTAGCGTTTGTTAATATGTTAAGCAAATGTATTACTTTGTAAGACTGCGAATCATCCTAAAACATTCATGAATGCAGTTGCTTTTTGTTGGAATTTTTACTTAATTTCTCACGTCGACTGTATATTTTATCGTTTCTTGAGAAAGTGGTTTTTATATTTACTGGCCTTCTCTGATAAATATCTTACTCGGGTGTTGGCATTCCACTCAAAATTCCTTTGTCTCTTATCTTGATAGTGTGGCTAGTAAACTGCAGGATTCAGTATGAACACTACTTATTTTGATGGACAAGCTCTCCAATCTCAGCACAATGTTTTTACAAGATGTCAATTACAGTGCTGGCTTAATCATCACACTATACTTGTATCGTTTTAGATTACAACTTAAACAACAAATAACATACAAATAACAAATTCATCTACTATAAGGATGCTTATAGATTCTAAGGATCTGTCCATTTGATTGTCGGAGAGGTGACGCGATTTTCTTATGAGCTGAAATACTTTGTATTTTATTTATTTTATCTGAAGAAAATTATTTTATTTTCTTAAATAATGTGATGGATACGAAATGGAGTTCTTTATTTATTTGGAGCAAGTTATTTTTTCCGGCTATCGACATATGAAAATTTAATTTAAATTTAAAACAAACGTGTCAGGCCTCTGACCGTGAAAATTAAATTGTTGGTCCCTAATATAACTGGGATATACCGTGATAGATATCGCGGAAGTTCATACATATCATGGTATGCCGTGGCACATATCTCGATATGTTCAGACATACCGCCGTATACCGCGGTACAAACGTTTTCCTGGTACCCACCTCATAGAAAATATATATTCCAACTTCCCAGATAATTATTTTCATAGAAACACTAATTTAAAAAAAAGAACTCACACAGATACATGTAAACTTTTTTTAACATAAAGAATTAATTTTTTTGAGATGTAAATATCGCAAATATTGCAGTTTTATGGATGTTAATGACAGGAGCTTTGTGAATATCATCATTCATGGAGAGCAAAAAGGCAGTTAATTCAACGTTTATTGCCCGTTATTACACTGCAATGATTTTAACCTAGAAAATAGTATTCCATTGGCAAATTGCATTTAAATGGCTGATTAAGTATAACGGCAACGCCTAGAACATCAGTTAAACATTTGTTCAAACGTTATTACCTTAAACGAAGAGGGGAAACATATTTGGTTTGGATACATTGCTTTGAAAGAAAATTTTATATTTTGAACACCATCCTCAAGATACGCATGACAACTGTGTCAACAGAACTGCATATTTTAAAGTGTTCATGGTTCCTTCCTTTTAGGTTCATAACCTTGTTTACTTCAATGATATGAACTAAGCAGTAATCTTTCTAGCTTAGCCGCTACCACATCGTTTCTGGTCGCGTTTACTTTATCTTAATAAAGATCCGAAGTCCGTGGCGTTTTATTTTACCTATTTTAGAGTATTTTTATTCTATGGAACCTATTTCAGGTCATTTGTTCTTAATGACTAGTTTACATTCGTCGTTCCACATAAAATAGTTGCCTATTTTATATTACCCCTTGACTTTGGACTAAGGGCTTTTAATATTGTTGTTATTATATTGTCATTAAAGGTATTTATGTCCTGTTTTGACTCTCTGGATACTAACGAGAATTTATCATGGAGATCGCAGTCTGGCATCTAACGGGAATTGAACGTGTATATATCGCCAATGGACATTAACATCACATGGGGACCATGGGAAATTAGAATGATGTCCCATTAATGTCGCTTAAATGTATGCTTATAGATTCTAACCTTAAATTAGAGTTATAACCACTTTTTGGAACATTGGAATCAAAGGAACATAGCTGATTATGCGACATAAAGGGATCTTAGCATTACGACCCCATAATTCGCTATTTTAGAATAGATGTGTCAAGGGAATATAGAAAAAATATAAAGGTTAACGCGAAATGTAATGTTAAAATTACACTTACAGTCCAATGCCCAACGGCTTACTATTCGTGACCGTCACCTAATAGCACTACTCCTACAAACCCGGGCCGTTTTGACTGACAAAACTCATAGTTTATTCCTAAACACATGGCATGGGTAGAATGTTCCCGAAAGGGCAGCAAGCAGCTATCTTATCTCAACTCGAATACTATACAATTTTCTACCAACTGTCAAACTCGTAATTTGCCACAAAAATTATCAGGTTTGCTGAGCAAAGTTAGAATATGTGTCGCGTGCATTTGCAAGAGTTTGAAGTATATAGTATATTTGCCACCGACTGATGGTTTTGTTTGGAGATAACCATATATATATATATATATATATATATATATATATATATATATATATATATATATATATATATATATATATATATATATATATATATATATTGGTGCAGTGACACTCACGGAATTGTATATATATATATATATATATATATATATATATATATATATATATATATATATATATATATATATATATATATATATATATATATATATATATATATATATATATATATATATATATATATATATATATATATATATATATATATATATATATATATATATATATATATATATATATTGAAATATAAGATATCCATGACAGTAGATAACTTTTACCATGGAAAACTTGGCAAATAATCATTCTTTATATTGTTTCATAATTGTTGTGAAACTAACATGGCGGAAATGCACATGTAAAGGCACTGTAATATTGTCACAAACCATGTTTTGACTTACCTCGAAGCGGATTATAACCCCGGCAGGTTGTGATAAGCTATTAAACATAAATATATTGGACAAAGTATACCCATTTTAATCGTCTATAATGACACTTTCTTTTGTGTATAATAGTCTATAATGACACTTTCTTTTGTGTATAATGGTCAATAATGGATTTGTCATCCCTAGGGATTTCATAACAAATGCTCCCTATTTTGAAACCCCATGACATGGGTAGGACAAAAGCCCATTCGCTACTGATATTTTCAGTATTTTAATTTATATAGAACTGTTTATGCATTGGATTGATATGGTATTAATTTATTTATTGTGTTGGCTTATTTGTGTACTTGTTTGCTTTGTTTGTTTGTTTGTTTGTATGTTTGTTTGTTTGTTTGTTTATTTGCTTGTTTGTTTGTTTTGGTTGTTTGTTTGTAACTATAGTTACTATGTTATACAATAGGCTCTCTTGAACCATTTAGTATGTTTTATAGCATATAACGTAATAACTGCAAAACAATTTAATAAAAGTATTTTATATATTTTTTCTTTTGATTAAATGCAGAAATATTTTCATAAATATAAACAAAATAATCAAATTTATTTAGTTCATCAGTGTATCTCGCGTCATTAATTCGCTGATTCACTGTAATTGTATACTGAAATAAGTTTAATTGTTGTGAATGTTGCATTCATTTACATAAAACCTTGGACCTGTTCTCTTCATTCTGTATACTCAGCCGCTCTCAAGTGTCATAGATCATCACCCAGTGTCGCACCAATTGTATGCTGATGACACCCAAATATACAAGTCTAGCCACCCAACTGAAGTTGATGCTACCATCCATGGAGTAGAGAAGTGCATTTCTGATGTGAAATCATGAATGACATGTAACAAGCTGCAGATGAATGATAATAAAACTGAGGCTATTCTGATCACAACACAAAGACTTTCCCATTCACATCCTTTGCCTCAGACAATAAATATCAGCAACACCAACATTAAATTCTCACAGTCAGTACGGAACCTAGGCGTTACTCTAGACAGTACTCTCACATTGCACCAACATGTCATGAACATATGCAAGGCTGCATATCTTGAATTGAGACGCATCAGTTCCATTCGTAAATATCTTTCAGTTGATGCCACTAAAACACTTGTGTGTTCATTAGTACTTTTAAGACTGGACTATTATAACTCAATTCTGTCTGGTTCGTCACAATATCTACTCCAGAAACTTCAAAAAGTTAAAAACACAGCTGCACGGATCATCTTTAGAGTACCTCGATCAGAGCACACCTCACCACTGCTCTGTACCCTACATTGGCTATCAATTCGATACAGAATCAAACGCAAAATTTGTTCTCTGTGCTACGTTTCAATGACAGACTCCAGTCCAACATACCTATCCAGCCTCACCTATGTATATACACCAGGTAGATCCTTACACTCTTCTTCTGATAATCGTATACTCATTGTTCCCAAGGTGAAAACAAAGTCATATAGACAACGTTCATTTGCACACCAGGGCCCGGCGACGTGGAACGAATTGCCCATTGAAATTAGACACAAAGACACAGTGGTCCCTTTTAAGAGTGCTCTTAAGACTCACCTGTTTCGACTGCAGGGACAAACTTAGCGACCTAATCATGTTTTGTATCTTATATGTTTTCAGCATGTTTTTATGTTTTCCAATTTCATTGTTTTTGTCATTTGCTGTTCTGTAGTGTAGTCATATCATTATTGATGGTGTAAAGAGCTTCGAAAGATTAGGCGCTATACAAAGTCTTCATTATTATTATTATTATTATTATTATTATTATTATTATTATTATTATTATTATTATTATTGAAGTGCTAGTCATTAATAAAAGAAAATATGGTTTGTGAGTAGATTCCATGTAATTTTATAAGGAAATAACTTCTCGTTGCTGTGATGTTTGCACTCTTTAAAATAGTGTAGGTGACATGTGGTTTTCTACATTTAATTACATCTTTTTCTCAATGGCAATTTATCCACTTCATTTTGGATAACTGCAAACGGTTAACTTTTTAAAAGTGCATTTGTCTACAATTATTATATTAAATATTATCAAAGCATGCAAAAAAATATTCTATTTTAACAATTATATTATTTAGAGAAAAAAGACAAATATTTTCTTATTTTAATAAAATCGGTGATTTTGTGTTAAAATTGCTGTGATTCATAGCAAATAATTAAATAGTGAAAATCACAATACAGTTAAAAATAAATTGGGGTGAGGTGGGTTTTGTCTCCCTCAGAGTGACTTTTGTCTTAGGGGTCCTACTCCTGGGGCCTTGTCCGTCTCCCTCTAGGAATCCTTTCATGATCGGCACTCTTGTTCTTAGTCCAGTTTAGTCTTGTATATGAATTTAATGGTGGCCTGGACAGAGCAAGCGAGTTGAGAAAAACGCTTGGTGTACATTGTTATTTATATCGTTTTGAGTGGTACAGTAGGTCATGGCAATACAAATATGCCAATTATTTCTCTACTCAGAAAATTACTCTTTCCTGATATGTTTTTGATCAGGTGCAGAAAAAAAAAACAGTAAGCATAACAAAACACAAACATGTCAATGTCTTGCGAAGTTCTGTCTTATGGTGATTTATGATTTTTAAAGGACAACTAACGACCAATACCGGACACTGTCCATCACGAACATCATAATTACAAGAGACTACCAAGGCCATATAATTTGGAAAGTATTCATAAATATAAATGCGCGGGATTGCGTTCTTATGTATATAAATATTTTTGTATATGTATGTCGACATCGGATTTCTCTTTAAAGCAGTGCTTTTTAAACATCCCGTACAGAGCTGGATTTAGTACACAATTAAGTTCGCTATATATTCTCGTTTTCTATGTCTGACAAATAAACATTTCGAAGGCGCTGGTCCACTGTAACTGCCTTTTAAGTAGCTTCTCGTTGGTCGGTGGTTCTTTCCAGGGGTTTTCCCAGGTTCTTCCTCCATCAATAATACTGGCCGCCATGTATAGCCTATCGTGTGCTGAAAAATGGCGTTAAATTCTAAAACAACAACAACATCTGCCTTTTACCCCTTTAGAAACATATCAGCCCTGCAACAATTTTCACGCTTGCATTTACCTTTATCTGGCCACTCCTGACCTCTGGGCGTGGTTAATGCTAGAATCTACCTCTTTTCGTATCCTTCAATATATCATACTAACGGTAAGTACTAACTGACAACTGTCGCATGTGCGCGCTTTCTAATAACGCTTGATTAATTATTGGGCTAAGCGATCTTATTCTTGGCCAAACAAAACACTCCAAAACCACACAAATTCAATACAAATAATTAGTGATCTTTTCAATAGCCTTATTTTTTAATACCTTTCTTTAGCCAGAAACCCGTCAACAGATCACTATTTGATTTCAATCTACCAACTCAATGCAATCAAACTAATGAAATGTAATTCACATATATTAGTATTAATTTCCTTTACGACTAAATAAATAGAGGGAATGTTTCTTCAATGTTTAATTAATCATACGAAGAATCAGCCTCCACGTGTGGCATTACCTTTGAAGAGACGCATATACGCTAATGAGAAAGCTATCTGTGTCTGTATGTAATCCGTACAATGAAAATTATTACCACTTTAGTAGTAATTTATCTTCAGTAGCTAGATAAAATGAGTTTACTTAATTATTTCGCATGGAAGCTCATAACGATGACTGGGAGAATGAACATTCACATGAAACATAATTATGTTACTGTGTATGAGGTAACTATTATTCAAAGAAATATAACCACAAACGTGTTAAATATGATACAAATTTAGAGAAGGCAAAATACTGGGTTGATATTTACCTAAGGCATGAATTTACTGACTCTGGAAGAATGGAAAATGTTAGACATTTAATCAGTGTATTAGTTAAAGGAAATGACAAATTCAGGATTGAATCAATCCAGTTTTTAGACAGTTCTGGACATAGTGAGGCATGTGTAGCATAATATATGCGTGACACTAGCCTGCATGTGCAGCTCAGTATATGCATGCCACTAGCCTGCATGTGCAGCTCAGTATATGCATGCCACTAGCCTGCATGTACAGCACTCTATATGCATGACATTATCAATCATGTGCAGCACAATATATGCATGACACTAGCCTGCATGTACAGTACAATATTTACATGGCACTAGCCTGTATGTGCAGCACAGTATATACATGGCATTAACCTGCATGTGCAGTACAGTATATGCATGACATTAGCCAGGATGTGCAACACAGTATATGCATGGCCCTAGCCTGCATGTACAACACATTATTTGCATTGCAATAGCCTGCATGTACAGCACATTATTTGCATGGCAATAGCCTGCATGTGCAGCACAGTATATGCATGACACTAGCTATCATGTGCAGCACAGTATATACATGACACTAGCCTGCATGTACATCACAGTGTATGCATCTCACTAGCTATAGTGTACAGCACAGTATACGCATGACACTAGCTATCATGTGCAGCACAGTATATGCATGACACTAAGGCATGACACTAGCCTGCATATGCAGAAAATCCATGAGTTAAGAATTTCTCACACTGTTTCTAGGAGAGCTGTGCCGGATTACCAAATAGTCAGATTAGGCACCGGTATTATAGGCCCCACGCCTTTTAAGGGTCACACGACAAAGGATCAAATTAATATTGATGGGAGATAATTTGCGAGGGGGCCCCCAAGATTTTGAATGCCTTAGGGCCTCCGCAGGGTTTAATCCAGCACTGTGTGAGAGGTCATTTTGGAACTTGGGACTGATATTGAATCAAATAGACAAATATAATTTTCTCTAAGCATTAACCTGGACTGGAAAATCATTTGGAATTAATGTGTGCACTTCAGACACTAACCCGTAACTGAAAATCATATTATACTATACAACTGATGTGTGTATTCCAGAAAGAGAACGGTATTTAACTTGGTCGTAATTACAACAGTCTTAGAGCATGTATTTCTTTGCAAATTGATCATGGTATTTGAGAAGATGGAAGGAAAATCTAAATTCCTGTTCCTTTTCCAATCATACTAATACGGAAGTCATAGATGTTCCAATCAGGCCAGCGTACCTATGATCATTATCAGCCCTATTAGCTCAACATACTGTCAGTCTCTGACCAACTTACCCATAATCGGTCTCAATCCTAGTAGGCTAACATACTTACGGTCAAAATCAACCATATCAAGCTATTCATGGTCAGTCATAGCACAATCCGGCCAACTTGCTTATGATCAGTCTCAGTCCTATCAAAGCCAACTTTATGTATGGTCTCGGTCAAACCAGGCCAACGTAACTACGGTCTGTCTCAATCCTATCTGTCCAACTTACGTATGGCCAGTTTCAGTCCTATCAGGCCAAACCACCTTTGGTCAGTCTCAGTCCTATCAGGTCAACTTTCGTACGGTCAATCTTAGTCCAACCAGGTCAACTTTCTTATGGTAACTCTCAGCCCTATCAGGTTAACTTAACTATGGGCATTCTCAGCCCTCTCAAACCAGCTTACTTATGGTCATTCTCAGTCCTATCAGGTCAGCTTACTTATGGTCAGTTTTAGTCAAAGTCTCATAGTTCCGTTTTCCTCACCAAATCTTACTCATTCCCATGGCAAACATGGAATGTGATAATTGTCAGGTTGAGACCCAAACACCAAATTTTTTCATTTCTTTATTAACTGTAGGAATCGTTCATTGCAGTCAAATATTACAATACAAGCTAATCTCTATCCGAAAGCGTGCTTGAAAGGAAAATAATATTTTAATTTCAATAGGTTTTTGATAAAAATAAAAAATGCAATATTTAAATTATATAATATAAATGTACATTGACTTGTACCATTTTATATTAACTTATAACATATAATTTACATTAACTTATACAAGTGTATCAATAGATAGTAAAGCAGAATGGTTCACTGTCATTTTCAAGACAAAATGCAATATCCCCTGTTGTGTATATATGCTGATTGATTGATTGTATTTTAACGGCGCACCATCACTTTTAGGCTATTTAGCGCCAACAATAGGTTATATGTAAAACGTTTTAAAAAAGGTAAAAGTTTTTATATCGACCAGCGATATAAAAGACAAAATAGTTGAGTAAAATGGTAAAATGGTAACGGTAAATATAAAACTTCCCGATCAATGGGGGGGTAAATATGGTACATGGTAATGAAGACATATGAAACCATGTTGAAAAAAAGGGACGGTATTTACATTACATTAAAATGCTCTAGGTGATGGCATAAAGTTATATTTTAAAATAAAAGTTTACTTCCTTCAGGAAGTCTATAATGCGAGTGATATTTAAAGTATCAAAAAATTCCTTCATGACATGCACATTATAGTATTTATCACGCCCCTCATGGTGATGAAGTTGGGGTGAGCGTTATTCTACGTCCGATATTGGTTTGAAAGTGTATATATGCAGAGAATAAAAGAAAGTGTCAAGTGCTGAGTTCCAGACTTTTTGCGTCACGTACTCAACCAACTGTTAGGGTAAGTACCGCTCCGGTGACCTAGTGGTTAGAGTGTCCGCCCCGGAAGCGGGAGGTCGTGGGTTCGATCCTCGGCTGAGTCATACCAAAAGACTAACACAAATGGTACTAATAACTGCCTCGCTTGGCGCTCAGCATTAATAGGTTAGTGTTAAGACTGGTCTGCCTGGTGTCAAGATAATGTGACTGGGTGTGACATCATGCTACATGTCTGCGGCATGATGCCGCAGTGCTAGACATCACTATAAATTGCCTAACAGCAGATATGGTAGTGATATGACTGAAAAAAAATGTTAAAATCTACGTTAGAAATCCTAATCAACCAAACAAACAAAAAAGTTAGGGTAAGCTAGCAGTACACTAAAATATCCCATAGTACACAAAAGAACTTTAATCTCAATACCGTAAATGTTGTCCCTGTAATCAAAACATACAGATCCTCGGAGCAGTGTTATTAATCTCTCATCACCAAGACTAAAGCCATATCCTTTGGGCCAGAGGCGTAGCTAGGGGGGTGCAGGGGGGTACATATGTCCCCGGGCGCCAAGGTACAGGGGCGCCAAAATGAGGCTTACAACGTTACATTATCATAAATAAACAAGGGTAATTAATCGGTCACATGATCGCTGGGGCGCCAATTTTATAGTTCGTCCCTGGGCGCAAAATATCATAGCTACGCCTCTGCTTTGGGCGCTATTGTGATTGCACTGACTAATCCTGGTGAATTCTGCCGGGTACATCGGACATGTCGTAACGAGGCCAGGGTAACAACACCTGACGTCTGGGGAGCATCCATCGAATTAAGAACTTTCGTTTTATTTCAAATACCATGTCAGACCTTAAAAGAGAGGACACAGCTTCGTTACAGTCATAGATCACTAAGATGAAGTTAATGACATTTATAGGTACAAAGATTTTAAATTTATATTAATGTACGAATATTAAACTTTACATAACGACAATAAACAAAATATTAAACTGGATATTCATCCCCAGAATATCTTAGGTTTCCGGAAATATCTCTGTCAGAGCTATTAATAGACTAAGTGATTAATGAGAAACACCAGCCATCATAAAATTTAAGGCAACTTGGAGGGGATGGGGTTTGATAATTTTATTTTCTGCAATAATTGGTGCATGACAGGATGTCGAGAGACTGGGTGGATGTCAAGAGGTTGGGTGGATGTCGAGAAGTTGGGTGGCAAAGTTCTAAATTAAAATATATTGCGATACATAAGCTGATTCAGTCTTGAAATAACGTTGGGATGTATTTTTTTAATATACTTAAAGTGTTATCGGCTTACGTTACAATGTCAGGCTCTATCAGTCAATGTCACAATTAAATAAAAAAAAATACAATACTAAAAAAATTATATCTGTATTAGACTTAGCTTCATTTTGTTGTTTTCCTACTTCCAAGTTATTTAAACCCGGGGAAATACATTTGATCAATTTTTCGCAAATTTCTTTCATATTTCTGGTTCTCTGACACTTAATAATGACTAAGTAGACATTTTGAAGTGGCTGTAAAAGTCCTTTTGTAGTGAAATATGCATGGAGTATATGAATTGTTAGGTTGATGATTACAGTAGTCCAATAAAAATGTGAAATTAAAATGATATGTTCATCTCCACACACTTTGTTGAATTGATGACTCGGGACACAATTAAGTACAATCTATATTCTCCATCTTTGCGATTTAGTTATGAATTTTCTATTATGTGCAGAAAAAGAAAATTAAATATATAAATAATCAAACATATATTCTGATACAAATTTACACTTAAAATCTTGTGTGGGTGTGTGGTTTTAGGGTTAGGAAGATAGCTGAACTCTAAAAATAGTAGCACAGTATGGGTCACACATTTCACTACTTCGTACTTATACACTCCATGCGTACTGTAGCAAAAATAAACTAAGACAGTCGCATCATAATTCTCATATTTAAATGAATAACCAGTTTATTTTTAATCAATAACAAGAATCTTTATATCGAAACCATGGATCACCACCAATAAAAGGATGAATTTTTTTTAATCAAAATTGCTTGAGATTAGATTTTCGTCTACTAAGCCGGAAGTAGTAATTTTGATATATCCAGCAGGCACATGGTAGTTGTAGCATCTGTTTATTTCGAGGCTAATATAGATGCTAGAGATTAAACAGCATGTGATGGCGTTTAAAAGTTCAAAAGTGTCTTTTACTTGAAGTTTATATTCAATACCTGAGGCTAAAGTCATCATGTGTGTGTGGTGACAGTGGTGGGGTAGTCCTTTTGAAACGGAAGTTCGGTAGTTTGTAGTTTGGTACAGTGAGTTCTAGTGAGTAATCACTTACCATACCTCTAATGATGCCAATCCCTCCTTATTCCCACGACCAGTACAAAGAAAAGTTATTTTGTAGATTTTTAAAACTGTACCGTAAAGTGAAAATAAAGTGCATTCAGCTATTTATGTTTTTAAAGAGGCGTTTTTATATCTATACAACTAGTACAAGTTTTCTTTAAGCAGATATAACTTGTCCCATATGTAATGACTTTAAAAAAAAATTTATACAAGTTATGTTGCTTTGTTTGTTTATTCCAAAAACCCTTTTTACCTGTGACACTTATTAATTTTAGAATTATTAAAACTGTTGTATCGCTTCATTTCTTTTATTGACAAATAATCGCTTCAATCATCATTTATTCGATAACCAGAATTTATATCAATCTCAACAAGCAAATAAAATATATGATTCCAGACTGGTAATCGTGTGTTAAATAATTAATATCATTTCTACAATTCTTATAAAATCTTATCAGATCATCAATATAATTCCTGAAGCATTACTAATTAATGTATTAACTCTAAATACCGACTTGATAAAGGCCGTTTTCTTAGTATTTCTTAGATAATTGCTAAAGAACTTGCGAAGTGGTTGATTGGCAAGTTATTTTGGTTGATTAATTATTACTAAATAATGAATTAATTAGATTAAATTGCCATAAATTACTTCCATTCAAATGGCCGCTTTTACCCACTTATTGACTTGTTTTGAGGGATTTCAAATTGTGTAATATTTGTTTAACTTTAGCTTCTGTGTATGATTTTTAAACCTGTACATCTCTTTGTAATATTGACTAGCTTCATCCAAATGCATTATGGAATATTAGACCTTTACGAAGAAAGTTGCGCAACGAAAACGACCCTCATTGCTGAACAATTACTTAAGGAAGTACACGAAGCCGACTGTATAAAATGAAACAAAACAGCGCACATTGATATATTAGTGCATGTGAATTCACTGTACATAATCAACAATCAGCTAAGTGACATGACTAAGACATCTCGGGATAAATTATCAAAGCCGTTTAATTGGAATTTATATGTGTAGGATACTAATTGTATGCAAATGAGAAAGGTTGGGAAGGGTTGTTTAGATATTCAAACTAACTGGAAAAAAGTTAGTCATTTTCATGCAGATTTTAACTTTATTTAATCAGATATAAACAAGGGTACAAAGCGTGGACATGACTAAGACATCTCGGGATAAATTATCAAAGCCGTTTAATTGGAATTTATATGTGTAGGATACTAATTGTATGCAAATGAGAAAGGTTGGGAAGGGTTGTTTAGATATTCAAACTAACTGGAAAAAAGTTAGTCATTTTCATGCAGATTTTAACTTTATTTAATCAGATATAAACAAGGGTACAAAGCGTGGAAAGTACTAGAGAAATCTATATCAGAGATAAAAGACATGTACCCTTGCGCTAATACATCTTAATCAGTCAGAGCGTTCGAGAGAAAACATAAAAGATGAACTCGAGAAGATTTCTTAAATAGCATGATTCACAGTAACAGGTTTATCAATGTATATTCCCATTAGTTTATCCAACTATGGTACAGAATCCTTGTAATTTGACATTTAACTGTCAAACACCTGTTAGTTGCACAGAAGTGGCAAACATTTCGCTGACAGATTCACAGAATTAGATTTTTTCTCGCAATACGGTCTATTAGAGATGCATCGAGCGTTTTATATCATCTTAAAGGGAAATTCGCGCCAAATTAGAAACGGAGTAAGTAAAGCCAACGTGCTTGATATTTGTAATTTAGAAAACTTTAAATTGCATCTAAAACGTACACTTTTGTTGAATTTTGTATTGATGTTTTTATTTTTCATTTTAATATAGGAATAGAGAGCATACATGCTTTGTCTGCTGTCAGCGTTCTCAAAATCCTATAATGAGCTCATCATCGAGATTATCCACTTTTGTTGTCAGAAAAATGATGTATGTCCATATATGATATATATTGAAATCTCTATCGCATGACTATATGCATAAAGGGCCGACACGAAGAAATAAATTCAGCTATGAAATGCAACAGGTATTTGCCTTTGGCATTATCCTTATCACCTGAGGACTTAGCCCCTAGTAACATATCAGAAACTGAGTTAAAGCATCGTCATTTATAAATTTATACACTTACTCACTTTGAAAACGACGCATTCCGATATGCAGACAATATTTGCTCCTGGTTACAACTTCGCTCTCTAAAATATAGCACATGGGTGAAACACGTGGTTTTGAGTAGGAATGTGTTTTACAACTCTTACTTACACTGGTTCTACCAATTTGAATTAGAAATACTATATAGCGACTATATAGTTTGATTAGCAACGGTGTCCTTACAAGCCTTGTATTTCACAGTGATCTATTTTTCTGCAGGATGCCGTCATTTACTTTTCAGTGAAACGGGTAATATTCACAAGTATATGGCTATTAGTGCTATGTACAGCAAAGTGAACAGAACGTCACCGCATCCTGTCAATGTACTCTAGGTATCTTTACAGACTTTCTCGGTTTTTGGGATCACTTATTAACTGTCAGTTTGCATTCACTTTCTGGTGCATTATCCATACGACAAACAACGCAGCTTCTAAACCCATGACGGCCATAAACTCGTCTTCATCTCAACGAATCTTTGAGAACAAGATTCGGCCTAAATCCATTTATAGTTAAGTCGAGGCTGTATACAGCGGGTGGCACAACAGCTTTTAAACCACGGATTTATGATCTGGTGCGTTTTCTTGTTGTAGATGGCTAGCACGGTTACAGGTGCGCGAACAGATGGTTCGGAAAAAATCCATTGTTGGTAGCAATTTGGAGGCATAACAACAACCACTTACGCTAGCAGTCAGACAAGGGTACATACTGGATGATGCGGTTCTTACATGTGATAAATTACCTTCTTTGTTTTGTTTGATTTGGGAGCACGTTCGATTAGTTTTTCTGTAGTCACTGTACTAGAAAATGTCCTGGTCTCTATCATATGTTGACAGGTTTTGCACGTTCTATCGCCACAGGGGCCATATTGACTAGTGTGTTTATTGGGTAATGATTAGTTTTAGCTTCACCCTGACAAGCATGTCCGTGAGGTTTTTTGGTCTCCGGATGGCTACTACAGGTGTATTCGGGATTAACTTTAGTGCGTCACACGATTCCATGATGTGTCAGTGTTGTCCGATGATTTTACCTACTTTGAGGTAGTCTGGAAGGTAGGTCACGATAAATTGTGTCCTATCAGCCTATAATACACACACGTGTGTGTGTGTGTGTGTGTGTGTGTGTGTGTGTGTGTGTGTGTGTGTAAACGTACCGCGATACGTACCCAGGTATAGCACCTTTCCATGTTGTGGGACTGGCTTGAAACTATTTGGTTTCATGTTTGAATGTCCCTAGCTAGTAAAATATATAAAGTAACATAACAAAATTAATGATCTTGCGATAAAGAAAAAGAAAGTGTTTCAGTTCAACTGAAAATAACGGGGCCCTCGGCCACTCCACCCATATAGAAGAGGAATTACCACATATGTGTTAATTGCTATGCAAGCTGTAATCTAAAAAGTAGGTCTGATTAGGGTTTAGCTACAGCTGACACGGTGAAAGGCGTCTTGCTGACATTAGATAGTCTATTGATAAAAATAGGAAGTGTTGACACTGAAACCGACAATTTATTAGCTACATTACTGATATAATAGGCAGGGAAACTGAGAAGGATGTCAACACCCGGGCAAGATATTTATCAGAGAAGGCCTTTAAACATAAAACACAATTACTAAGCTCTTAAGTAGACTTGAGAAATTATGAAACATTCAGACAAAAAGCAACCGTGTTCCTGAAGATCGCGACACGATTAACAATCTTACAATGGAATGCATGTAGTTAATATATTTCAATACAACTGTAAACAACCAAAACATGACATTGGTTTCTGCTATGTTTTTAATCACTTTTTCCCCCCAAAATAAATATTTTTAGCAGCATGCAATCTGGCCAGGGCGTTGGCATGCATTGCACGTGTCAAACATGTTATTAAAGGATGATAAATACAATATTTGCAATATTGACCATTAATTTGTGACAAACACAATCTTTGTGCCAACCAATATTTTGTCAAAATGAATATAATAGGCTAACGTGCCTAGTACTACGACAAGGGTAGATAACTCGATACATACGATTCGCACTTAGCCATTCTCCTTATTAAACTGCTGACAACCTCGTCTGGAATTCTTCCATTCATGCAGACGACTTCGGATGTTTTGGAAAATTATGTTAGAGAACTCTGATCATGTACAATTTCATCTGTTAAACATTTCCTCTCAAGATAACCGCTCATATGGTCTAGTGGTCAGAGTGTCCTCCACGGATGCAGAAGGTCGCGGTTTTGAACCCTGGCCATGTCATACCAAAGACTTATAAAAAAAATAGTATTAACAGCTACCTCGCTAGGCGCTCAGCATTAAGAGGTTGGTATTAGGACTGGTCGGCCTGGTTTCAGGGTAATGTGACTGGGTGAGACATGATGCCACATGTCTTTGACAAGATGCTCCAAAGCTAGACATTATAAACTGCCACACTGCAGACATCTTAAATCCGTATGGTTCCGTTTCCATGTGATTCAGATCTTCACATTGCTGTGAAATGTTAAAAAGATGGTTGATATGAAGCGCGTGCGCATGTGTGTGTGTGTATGTGTGTGAGAGAGAGAGAGAGAGAGAGAGAGAGAGAGAGAGAGAGAGAGAGAGAGAGAGAGAGAGAGAGAGAGAGAGATGGGACGGATTTCAAAGTATATAAATCTGGCTTTGTATTTGTATAATGTATTCATTGTAGGATTAAGTGATCATGGTTGGGTATTTATTGATGAGTAAATTTTACCTAATCACTCACAAAGTAAATAAAGTCCGAAGGACTTTATGTTAACTTTGTGAGTGATTAAGTAAAATTTACACATCAATAAATACCCAACCATGATCATTTAATCCTTATAATTCCAATTTCATCATTTCTATCGTCAAATTAACTTATTCCATCAATAATGCATTCGAATTTACGTAGCGCGTAGTTACCTTTCATTCGGCGTTTCACACCGCCCCGTAATACATAACCTGTACAGAATCACACGAAGAAATTGACTACAGCCACAGTTGGAAAAAGTATAAAATATGTAAAAGTTATATTTATTTGCAGAATTATATATTTTACAGATGACAAAATCGTTTCACAATAACGTGTCTGCAATGTTTATTTATATTTCAAAAACCGAAAGTAGTCCCAGAATTTATCGAAGTGTAAACAATTCCTGATCAACATCACGTGACCGTTTACATCCAATCATATTACAGGAAATTCGTTCAATTCATAAAAATTGGAATTATTTCGTAATATGCTTAAGTTCAATATTGAACTGCGTAACGTTATTCATAGGCTCCGGTTTAAATGGGTTTTTTTTTAGGCGGGATGGGAGTGATACTTTCAATATACCGGTGGTGTGACGGGTTGTTATGCCGCCACTGTCGTAGGTGTGTTATTATGGTTGGGGTTGGGTGCTCCCAATATATTATTTAAATTACAATAGAAGTTCTACACATGCTCTATTTTGTAGGCAGTGTAATTAGTGATAGAGAGATGCAAAGGTCCGAGCCCCCAATCAGAGCAATGCCGACAGTTAAATTTAATGAGTAGACAAAAAGGTGAAATTCGAATTCGAAAAATAACAATTTAATAAAATTAAATAGTCAAATGATAATAATTCCCCAATCACACTTATTTATCTCGACCTAGTCAATACTTATTGCATCATTTGATTTATAGCGTGAGATAGCTTTTCCACCAGTCCTTGTTTTCTACTCATCTGTAACTCTCCTATCCTGCCAATTCCTTCTCTCTTTCCGACTTCCCTCCTAACTCATACTCCTCAAAGACTGCTCCTTCTCCAATTTCTACTCCTCCTCGACTCCTTTTCCCACAAGCCTTAGATTCACAATCGACTTCTCCTCTAGTTTTTATTAAGTCTTTCTCCTAGAGACTCCGGACTAACGGACTAAACTATATAGGAAGTCTGTCCCCTAAAGCCTTCCTTTATGAAGCTTAGTGTTTCTTACAATTTCCTAAGTTTCCACGCCAAATTACGAGTGGCTTCCTCGTAGTATTGCTTTATAACTTTCTAGCACGATATTTGGGCAATTACTAAGTTCCAAGCTCGAAAATACTAAATTAAATTCGGATTGATATAATGACCACATATTCTCTCAATTCCGATTGAATGTCGATTGTATGCTATTCTGTTTAACGTAGCTGACAATGTCACTGGGCCGTCTGTCAGTCCTTTGTATTTGAACAAAACTTTTAACGTCCACTTGCAACTTTTCACACCCAACAAAACTGGGTTATCGTACCTTTACGAAGATCATCAACTATAGCATAGGTGTCTAACACACACACACACACACACACACACACACACACACACATATATATATATATATATATATATATATATATATATATATATATATATATATATATATATATATATATATATATATATATATATATATATATATTCCGCAAAGACGACCCGGTTGGCCAGGAAGGATAATAATCAATTCCGTGAAGATTCTACACGAACCGCCGTTGATAGTAGATCACAATCTGTTACCGATCCCTATATAAGCCAGCCTCTTGAAAGCGTAAACTTTCAAAACAGTAGTTCTAGGCAATATGGCGGTCGTTTAACTGAACACGCAAGTCATTTTACTGCTCCTCTTCCATCTCACCTGAGAGTACTCAGTTAACTCTCCCAGAGATATCAGTCGAAAGGCCAGTTCAAAGCCCTACCATGATCGAGGCAGACCCGGACCGACAGTCTGTGAGGATGATCCTCAGCCCACTGGCGCCACAGGTGTCAGAACAGAAAGGCTCAGGCCAGCAACGGCCGAGGCATTCAACTCGAGACCGAAAACCACCCGATTGGTTAAAGCTGGAAGTTCCCTTGTTTACATCGAAAGACAGAATAGTAAAGTAGAGCCGTAGTCGTGTATATTATTGATATCTAAGAAATGCACTTTTTGTTGTTGTTTACAAACAGACAATATTGACGTTTTTAAAAAGTCATTTGTATCATATCCCTAAGCTTGTCATCTTGAAAGAGTATTTCCAGATCATGATTTTCTGGATACAATATAAGTCACGAATTAAAATTTCATAGCATGTATTTTATGCTAGAACTTTGATTTACAAATATTTTTTCGCGACAACATGTGTTTGTGCCATAGAATATTTGAGAAACCATTTTAATTAGTATATTCAAATATTGTATTTGTGGAGGGGATGGTGGATGTTGGCTTATACTAGATGATAGCGAAAACCGGTCAAAGAAGTTTCATCTTTAGTGTATTCAAACGAAACATGTGTCTGACGGAACATGACGTTGTTTCGAATGTTAAACGATGTTTTCCTCAAATGCTTTTAGAAATATGAAATTGTATTTAAACTTTAACGATAATCAAATGCTTAATTTAAGCCCGTGAAATTCGAAAATCATTACATATTTCTACTTGGTTGTATATCCATTTGTTTATGCGTTTGTTTATTGATCGATCTATTTGTTTAGGAAAGAATAACAAATATGGTTGAAATATAAATATTTTACTTGAAGAAACACGTAAAAAAAAGAGTCACGCGATTCGATCTCGCGAGGTTGACATGCACAACAGAATGTGATGTAATTTTATATTCTTACTCAGAAAATGAAACGTGCCGGTTATGTGGGATAGGGACTCAAAATGGCGGATATGGAAGTACACACGTTTCGTGACGTCACGTGAAAACAACGGATTGATTTCATACCTGTTTTGTCACAGTAGACAGCTGGAGCTATGCAGAAGATAACCCTTTCGTGTGAATTAAATACTGCATGTAAATTAAATACCGCAAGATATTTAGAGGATAACAATTCAAAAATGATTTTAAATGATTAGTTCTAGTTCCAATTCAGGGTTTTATGTAATCTGCAGGGAGAGTAGACTGGTTAAGCTCTATATTCGTAATATTTCATATGTATGATTAATAGTTTTTTTTTCCATAACACTTGAAGGATAATTCCAAATGGTTAATGTTTTACTTTTTACGCGGCAAGCGCAGATTTAATAAATCTCAGGAGATATTTACACGTAGGGAGGGAGTATGTGACCCAAGACTCGTGTCGTGGACCAATGTACGTGTTTGTCATGAGGGAGTGCGCGAGGGAGCGATTGATCGATGTGAATGATTCCCGTGCTTCACGAGCATTACAATCAATTCCCCGTATTACTAACAAAAAGCTTCTGGCATTCCTACTCAAGTTCTTGAGACAAACACCTCGAACAGTACGAGTCGTGAAGATGAAGAGCACTTGGTTTTCACGCATGTGAAAGACCATGGATTGAATATAATTTGGAAAAGTCATACCCTTCGATATATTTGTTTATGAATAGTGAGTCTGGTTAAAACCAAAGCCTCACCTCTTTACGGCGGTCTCTTTTAGCACTGTGAAGCTAGTCCCTAACACTGCTATACCACGGAGAACACTTTTAAATTGATACTCAGCACATGGTGGCTGGGGAATGTTTTTCAAGCAATGTATGCAGGCAGTTGTCGAGTTGTTCTGCTGTAGGAGGTAAGCAAGTTGTTTGGTTTGCTATAGCAGCAGAGAGGGTGAACCCTACAACGTTTTCAGACAAAATTTTGATTGAAATCTTAAAACGAGCCTTCCTACGATCTCATTTTAACCAAAAAAAAATGTCTCAGGGGTAAACCCTACAACGTTTTTAGACAAAAAATTTATTGAAATCTTAATGAGCTTTCCCTACGAAATCTCATTTTAACTAAAAAAATGAAAACGGAGACTTTTACGATTTTTTAATCAATTTTGGTCGCAACTTGTTGTCATCCACCCTCTCTGCTGCTACAGGTTAACAAAAAATAAGAAATGATTTTAACCGAATATTTGATCCAGTCCGATACGATATCGTGTCCGAGGATCATGCAAATTTATTGTTGCGAATCCGTACGGGGTTGACTGAGCATGACTAAAGAAGTTTTTAAATTGATTGAAGTCCATATCAGAACACCATGTCTGCCAAATATTTCGTAGCGTATGTGTATCAACGCCGTTGAATACAGAAAGAATATTGCAGTTATCTCTGATGACTTTTGGAACCTGAGTGTAGCGTTGAGTGACATATATCACGTCAGTGTTTTTGTGACGCCCCCGGGAAAAGATCCTAGCAGGATTTTTTTGTTTATATAACATTATATCGTCGTATACGACTAAATTGTTAATATCTCCATCAATATCATCAATGCTCGGTGCTTCATCGATATCGGTTATAAACTCAATAATACCCTCTCCGGATTTTTCTACCGCGCTGTCGTTAAAATCTTTTAGCACTTCATAACATCGTTGATCATCTACGCTAGGGGCAATTAAATACAACTTATCCCACTTCATCCATCTCATTATTAAATTGAGTAACAATTGCGTTTTACCGGATCCAGATGGCCCGATTATAATCATCCGGATAGAGTTTGGTAGCGCTGCATGATGCTTAACTGGTTCTCTTGTTTTAGTCGCTGAAAAATCACTTATATCCATATCTCTATACATAAATTATGGATCTATATTGTGTGAAGTGTAAAACGCGTACTGGCACAGATGGCGTGACAACGATTACAACCAGAAATAACCGATCAGCGCTTTCTGGTAAATGCGTGCAATGTGGTACAAAGAAATTTAGATTTGTGTCTATGAGATCTGATTTTAAAAAAAACGAGGAGGTGATATCGCAGCCAAATTGGCAAAGCTCCCTGGAACCCCATGGGCAAAATACCCCGGAGAAAAGCACCTTCCAGGATATAGCTACTGTGGACCGGGAACCAGACTTGATATCAGACTCAATGATCAAAATCAGTCCCGACCCGGTGAAGAACCAATAAACGCCATTGATAAGGCCTGTCACCTTCATGATGTTGTTTATAAAAGCAGCAATTTGCAACACAGGCATCTCGCAGATGTGAAATTAATTCATGCGTTAAATGCTATTCCTGATAAATCCTTCAAAGAAAAATTGGCTTCATTTTTGATAAAATCGGCTATGAAAAGTAAATTGATGTTAGGTGCTGGTAATTAATAATATGGAATCAATTTATTATTCCCCAAGAGGATACTGGAGGGGTAAATCAGCAGTCCATAAACTCGCTAGCGCTGCAAAAGTGAAAAAAACCACTGTGGCTAATTGGTTATCCAAACAGGCACTATGGCAAATTTATCTACCACCGCCTAAACAAATTCAATTCTCGCATTTTGATGTGACAGTTCCTAATGAAGTTCATCAGGCTGATATATTATTTCTGCCACATGATCGTGGTTACAAATACGCTTTAACCGTAGTTGATATTGCAAGTCGATACAAAGAAGCAGAACCGTTAAAAACAAAATCAGCCACTGAAGTCGCTTCTGCATTTGAGATGATTTATCGACGAGGTCCTCTGCACTGGCCAAATCTATTGCAGGTTGATCCTGGCAAGGAATTTCAGGGTGCAGTGTTATCTACAATGAAACATCATAATGTCACCATACGACGAGGGCATACTGCGCTACATCGCGATCAGGCCATTGTAGAACGATTTAATCGGACAATTGCTGAGCGGTTATTTGGATATCAATACGCAAAAAAATTCATTCAAGAAAAGCGATCTCATGAATGGGTTAAAAGGTTACCATCTGTGATTACTGCACTGAATAACGAGATTACTAGAACAATCAACATGAAACCTATCAACGCTATTAAAAAGAAGTCTATACCCGTACAACCACAAAAAGATTTCAAAGAACCAATTCTTGGTAGTAATGTCACTGTTAGGTATTTATATGAACCAGGAGAGCTTGAAGGGGGTAGAAAAAGGGCTACTGATCCTATTTGGAGTGTTACTGCACACAAGATATCTAGTATAACACGATCAACTGGTAGACCTCAAGTCTATAAACTGGATTCAACTGCCCCTCAACGTGGATTTACTCGACAACAACTACAGGTAATTCCCGAGGATACTCAATTGCCACCGCATGGTCTTAACTAGCGCCGTTGCGCCTATTGCACTCAAGACAAGTCAACATCACATTGTTTCTGACATGACCAAGATTGTTATTTTTTCTGTCTACGGTGAATTGGCGAGGATCCTTATCCGAATACTGCCAACGCATTATACAATTGCAACTCGCGCAGTGATTATTCTGTTGTTGTTTCAGCGTAATTATTAATTTAGCATCAATATCAAATTCTCGTTGTTTTTTTTGTCCTGTTGTTTGTAACCGGAGAGTTTTTTTATTAATGATGCTAACATCAATATCACTTATTGTTGTGTCATTATCATCGAAAACAACTCTTCGAAGTTGGTTTATTTTTCGTACTCTGGATACTGCGAGATAGACTAAATTCGACCATTCGATGTGATTATCCACCATCCAAACAATTGTATCCGATATAGTCAATCCCTGTGAAGAGTGTATTGTTGCTGCGTATCCTAGCGTCCACGGGGATTTATTAGCACGCAATGCATTTTCGACGACGCTGATATCAACCAGCACAATATCATTTAATACGAGAATTTGTTTTTCACTCTGTCCTGGAATATCAACTTCAATGTTCTGTTTTCGTGTATCCGATGGCCTATAACAAAGGGGTACTGGAAGCGTTGCAAATTTTTCTTTATGCAATTCAAATAGCTTCATCTGAAGTGTGTCCCTGACTATTTTTCTACTTGCAATTATCAAATCATTTGGTCTCCATGTTTCCCAAAAATCATTCATTGGAGTTTCTGAAATCACTTCACGCGCTATTTCGCATTGGATTCTATCCGGTTGTAATCTAATTAGTTTCTTAAATTCTCGTAATCGTTCATCAATTGATCTATAATCAGTGGTAATTTCTTCATAATAGTCTACAAAACCCCTTAGCCATTCATGTGGAGATGCACCGACAAATGGTGGTGGTTGGCCGTGATCACCGCACATGACGACTTTTGTGTTTTTGTTTAACAACCACTCAAGAAATGTTTGTAATACATCTAATGACACTGTGCATATTTCATCCCAAATTATGATTTCAGGAATGAATTTATCACCCATACGCTCAGGAGTCCATTTGTCACCCTTCCATCGAAAGAAACTGTGGTAAGTGCAAGCATTTACCCCTCGCTGTATCATCTCTCTGGCGAGTCTGTGAGTCGGTGTTAGCACAATCATGGTTGACCGACGAAATAATTCAATTGCACGAGTTGTCTTTCCTGACCCACCACAACCGTTTAAATAAATTGTCTTGTATCTACATACTGGATCAGATACCGGTGGTGCATTAGAAAATTCTGATTGAATTTCAATACGGTTACAACAAAGATATTTATCATCCATGGCAACGTCTGCGGATTCACAATACTCATGTAGCATCTCCTTTTTAAATCGCCAACGCCCCTAATTTTCTTCGGAATCTGTGAATGCCGCTACAGCTGATTTGTACTTATTGTGTATATACATCGAATCAGTGGCCACTCTAACCGCGGTATTAGGAAATCTATTTATCATCGAAAATAGATTAATAGAAGCATAGGCTAGCATTGAACTTCTCAAATGTGTGTACTGGGAATTATATCCATCACAGTAGGTAACAACCGTACCTAATTTCTCACCATTGGATAGAAAAGCATCCTTACGGGATACAAGTTTTCCCTGTTTCATTAAATCCGCTACAATAAAATCGTATTCAGCGACGTCTATGATCAACCGCGAAGAATATTTTGCATTGTCGTATCGTCCACCCTGGGTAAATTTACCGATTATTCTTCGTCCGAGATCCTTTGCTTGTTCTTTTTTACTTTCAAATAACTTCTTAGACCAATTTATGATTTCTTCTTCACTGAAATCTGGACACTGTTTTCGTAGTTCGCTGATTATTCTATCTAGATCGGGTTGTGGTAGCCAAACTTCTTTCTGAGCTCGATAGCATATAATAGCCTCGGAAACAATCAACGATATTAGCATACCACAATCAATCATATATCGTAGTAACACTATTGGCATCCAGGCCTTTTCAGATAGGTGTCTACCGAGCCAAACATAACTACACGGATGTAACCCTGTAGCGAGTTCAAATGATATCACATGAGCGAATCCGGTTAAATCAAAATCAGGCAATGGTCCATTAATCGGAACACGAGTCATTTCATGCGTGGGGTGTCCAAATCGTTTGAAGTACTCAGCACATTCCCCATATCCGAGAAAACTTCCAGGATAACACGCGGATATATCAATTGAAATCATACCATCACGTGAGTATTTCGTATTGCACATTCCTCCATGACCAAATTCGACGCAACTCAATTTAACATCTTCGAGAAAATCACTTCGTGTTGGACGCCATGAGTTTTTTTCTCTTGCGAAGTGAGCTACCACTGATGGAATAGTAAAACTATCCGTGAGTAGTTTTTCATGGAAACTCTCCGGTGAAAAATCACTAGCGATTTTTCTCATTCTGTTATCTAATTCTTCAACGCGATATAATTCGCCATTCGGTCTTACAAATTGATCGAATCCTATTTCGGGATCTTCATCACTTCTAAGTAACCACACTGACACAGGATCATCTTTACACAACGCATGAATAGCATCGAATAATTTCTCTTCATAGAAAACATCCCCGATGAACTCCTTAGGGATATATTTCACGGTTCGTTCTCGTGGAAATACTGTTACCGCAGGTGTCCACGCGTGTTTGTTATGATCAATAATCTGTATTGGCGCTCCATTTTTGTTATATTTCGGTTCGTATAATACTTCTCCGGTTATCGTCATAACGGTTATTGGAAATCTTAATGATGTTTCTAATTTAGCTATATCAGAAATCTTTGCACCGTTCTGTTTCACTGTCAGTTCCCACTCGGTTATTTTTTTTTTTCGTCTTAGATCAGTTAGTTTATTCCCCCGGGACGCATTTGTGAAGTGTTCTAGTACCCGTGTTGCTACACAATTAAGCCCTGACGAATATTTCATAGGAGCTAGTTTTGCGATATCGGGTTTATCATTTAACGGATATATCCCATAAACCATTGCTGTTACGGGATAAGATCTTTCGTAGTATGGCTTATCGATTCCGGTTAGAATTCGTGGTTTGGAATCTCTACTCACAATGACAGCTTTTTTATTCTTGAGGATTGGTTCAAATTTATCCCTAATAATCCATTTACCATCGACTTCGATAATGAATTTGATTCGGAAAAAATGCCGTTTTTCCCCAACACGTGAAATTATCACTGCTGCTTTTTCATCATTCATGGTAGCGTCAACAACACCATCAATTCGAAATGTTGACCAACAATAAGATGCTCCATCACGCTTGAATTCATTAAAACAGTCTCTGATTTTACTACTCATGGCTTTATCAAGAATTGTATTCTTTGGTGTATTAGAAACTATATCGAGATTGAATTGAGCATCTTTCCATGGTAATCTCATGGACGTTTTTTTTTTGGGTTTATCGAGATTAAATTTAGGATTAATTTTTAATAATCTCTTAAACTCTTTCATGTTTCCGTCTCTTGGACGTTTGAGATTAAATTTAGGATTAATTTTGTTACGTTTTTTTGGTTTATCGAGATTAAATTTAGGATTAATTTTTAATAATCTCTTAAACTCTTTCATGTTTCCGTCTCTTGGACGTTTGTTACGTTTTTTGGGTTTATTGAGATTAAATTTAGGACTAATTTTCAATAATCTCTTAAACTCTTTCATATTTCCGTCTCTTGGACGTTTGTTACGTTTTTTTGGTTTATCGAGATTAAATTTAGGATTAATTTTCAATAATCTCTTAAACTCTTTCATATTTCCGTCTCTTGGACGTTTGTTACGTTTTTTGGGTCTATCGATATTAAATTTAGGATTAATTTTCAATAATCTCTTAAACTCCTTATCAGCATTGAATTCAGCATTTTTCGAAGGCGTTCTCCTTAATTCCCTCATGCTATAATTAAAACAAGCATTTAAATGAAAGATTTATATATAATGAATCACTGCAAGTGGCTTATGATTGGATCAGTAACCCCGTGTAACAAATCATGCAGAAATGAGTTTTGTGGGTATCATATGCAAAGCTTTCGACGTGGAAGCCTTGGTCCGTTACCCTGCATACGATGTGGGGTTGGGGTCAGTGGAAATTCTCAGTTGTGTTTGAATTGCGGTGGTAAGCGATACAGGGAGTTGAAGCGTTATTATGATAAAAGAATAAAAAATGGACAATCAATCAGAAATTATGACCCTGAAAAAGTCCCTGACACTGACAACGTCCCTGACAAAATCATAAGAACTCCTCAAGACTACATCGAAAGATTTCATCATTAAACCAAACAATAAATTAGACAAACAATAGTATTATGTATACGAATTAACCAAGAATTCAGACACCATCCCTTGATTACAAATTATGAAGCATCCAGTGATGGTGTTGTAAGGCACTGTAGACTGAAGAAACCAGTTGGTGCTGACAATGGTATGGGGTATTTGGTGTTCACTGTTAAGGGAAAGAAAACTTATCGCAATCATCGTTTCGTGTATGAATGCTTTTATGGATTGATCGAGCATGATTTTGTTATTGATCATATCGATTCTAATCCAAAGAACAATTTTTTATCAAATCTGCAGGCTATCACACAAAGTGAGAATACCAAACGAGGAGAGACTGGAAAATGCTCAAATAAAGCGAGACCAGTAAAATCTTTGAATACAATAACTAACGAAGAAAAAATATTTCAATCAATATATGAAGCCGGCAAGTATTTCGATATTTGTAGAGTCTCAGTACGATTCGTTGCAGAGGGGATTTATCGATCGGCTATTTCAAAAAGGACGGGACAAAAAGTTCAATTTAGTTATGTCTAATGCGTCATATTTTTCATTTAGAAATATATCATTATTATAGAATAATGAATTCTGAAAACATGAATAGCATTTTATCCGAGATTTCAAAATTGAAAAGTTGGGATATTGAACTATCAGATGGGTTAAATCCTGATCAAATCATGTCTGATTTTCAGGATATTGAATACGGAGTTAACAACAATAAATATATGCTACCAAAGAAGTATGCGCTCATCAAGAGAATTCAGAATTCTATTCGGGACTCTCTCGCATTTTCCAGTGACGTAAGTGTGTTCGCTCCGTTGTATACCATCGTAGAACGAATACGAAAGGAATTGGGATACGAATACGAATTGAAAAAGGAGGTTAATTCTAAAGTTAGAAACCTACGGGCGTTAATTCAAGAAAATGAACAATTTTGATTGACCATTTATCATTATTTGATTGTGACCGTCCCTCATAGAGATTTTAATTTTTTTTAGCATTTTTTGATTGATAATGTCAAAAACAGTGAAAATATTTCACACTGAATAAAAATTGATGGACGGTTCAGATTGATCAAAAATAGAATGAGGGAACTAACAGTATTATTTATTTATATACAATTTTGATAGTTCCCTCATCGATGAACGAAGCTCTTATAGGATGAAATAACGCTTCTATGATCGTGTTAAAAATTAACTGACATGTCTGACATGTAACAAAAAGTGTTTTCGTCTGTTAGGTCGGATTGAAAAATTGGTTTGCAATTGAAAAATTGTTTCTGATTTTAAATAATGGTCAATGAAGCATTAACAACCCGATTGACTCGTGAACGACTGGATGCAATTAAGAGATTTGTACCAATTCGTGACTCTGTACGGAATAAACTACAACAACGACAGAGTCTTCAGACTGATTTTGCTGCGGGATCTGAAGAATTGTTTAAACCAGTAACCACAGCAACGAAGGAGATAGAGCGTGCTATACTGGGAGATGATCCTGACGGTAAAAGAAAAGAAGAGGGTCTTATTCCTGTGTTAGAAAAAATAGCAAAAAGAACTAAACAAACAAAAAAATCCTTGCAATCACTTCCTCAGGATATATCAACCGCTTCGAAACGAAAATTTAAAGGATTTCAGGAAGAACTAGTTAGTGGACTACCTAAATCAATTATATTTACCGAGAGCGCTAAACAACAAATTCTCAACGAGGATATAGACAATTTAGGTGAATTCGCTGCTAACAGCTATGATTCACAAGAGAGGTTTTTCACGGACAATTATTCGGATTATAGAATGTCACATAATGAATGGGCTGATACAGTGTATGAAATAAATACTGGGAGTTTAGATAGAAGGATGAAGGAATACAGAGACTTCAAGAGAAAATTTCAACTCCAAATAAGACAGCCATACGATGAGAAGAAATTTCTGGGGAGTGGTCTAGTTGGAAACGCTAGCGTTTCATGTCCTGGTAGTGTTCTCAGTGATATATCACGATTAGAGGTTCTTGTAGGAGGGTTCCGAGCTGGAAATAACTCACCGGAAATAATTAATGAAGCAGCTGATATCTGTAGACGATTATTTCAGGGTGGTATCATGGATATCAGCACATATCGAGATTTCATTGGCGAGTTAGTGGAAAGTGGGTATCATAGTGACTGAATTGAAAAGTCAATTGAAAAATTGTTTCTGATTTCAAATAATGATCATACACTACAATCATGATAAACCAACCCCCGTCTACGTAGTTAATTCACGGTTTCCAGTTTATAGAGCATACTACGGAGATGGTTTAGGCAATACCATTGCAGGGTTATTTGCGAGAATGGCTCCAAAAGTGATGCCGTTGGCTAAACAACTAGGAATGAAAGCAATTGAAGTTATTCGTGATAAGGGTATTGGTGCTGTTGGAGATCTTGCTGGAAAAGCGTTTTCAACTGCGAAGAATAAATTAACATCATTAGTGAAATCACGGATGAAATCCAAAGGATTTTCAAAACCGTTACCGTCTACAGCGGAAATGCCTGCAAGTGTTAGTAGAATTATAAATAACGCAGTAGATGAAAAATTAGCGTCGATGGTTTTAACCCCCGACCAAAGCAATATTGCAAATATGATAGCAGGAAGTGGCTTTAAAAAACTACGACGATGAAAATGGAAAATCGCGATTTAGACTCTGATAAATAGAATAAAATGTTCAAACAGTCACGTGATCCAGCATTTGATATAGACGCCCCAGTTGGCAAGGATGATTCTGTTCGCGATTATCAATATTACGCCTATCATGCCATAGACTCAAATAGTCGAGCAAGAATTGATCTTCAAGTCCATGATACCAGTAAATACTTTTTACCCTGTGAAGCGTTTATCGAAATCGAAGGAGAAATTATACGAACAAATGATACAGAGTATCCAGCTGATACTCAAGTCGGGTTTGTCAATAATGGTATCATGGCGTTATTTGAGAGTGCAAAATATCTCATTGATGGAAAAGAAATTGAGGCGATAGATCGCGATGTTGATGTGGCTACAACAATAATCGGGTTAGCGAGATATTCCGATGATTATACAAGATCAGCAGGACCTTCTATGATGTTTGCAAAAGATGCTACAAATACCGCTGGAGGAAAACAATTTGTTGTAAGACGACCAAAGAATAATGCTGGCACCGCTAATATTGATGCCGAAGATATGATTATAAACAACGATGTTAATTTCAATCTAGGAGCTGCAACACGTATTTCAATGTTGCAAGGAGCGCGTAAATCATTTTCATGCGCGATTCCACTGCATCATATATTTGGATTCTGTAGAAACGTCCGAAAAGTTATTTATGGAGCGAAGCATACAGTATCGCTTGTACGAAAGAGTGATGATAGTGACGCAATCTGGAGGATTCCAGCAGACAATGCAAATCCAAATGCTGATGCCGGTAAAGTCAATTTAACAAAAATATCATTGTGGATGCCAGTGTTGACTCCAGCAATTACCGCAGAAGAACGATTACTATCATTTATGGACCAAGGAGGAAAGTCGTTGTTGAGTTGGTTATCAGTGAGTACAGATGTGAAGCAATCAAATCTGAACGGGTTATTCACGTGGAGTCTAGCATCAAAACAAGGCGTTTCTGCGCCACGTCATATATTTATTGCGTTACAGGATAACACACGAGTTGGCGATCAACGTTTCAGTCATATGATATTTGATCAATTAGGTGTGAAAGACGTCTCACTGAGAATAAACGGCCAACAGGAACCAACCGAGGATATACAACTTAATTACACAGAAAATCATATTGCACGAGTTTATCATCGTCTGTTGTCATTTATGGCACGCGATCAAAATGTCGATACTGGTTTGCAAATATCACAATTTGATTTTAAGAATCTGTATCCGATCTATTACTTTTCGCTGGAACATCTCGATTTAACAAGACAATCCGTCGTTGATATACACTTTAGAGCTAATGTGACTCGTGGTCGTATTGCTGATTATAGAGCGGTTGCTGTCATTCTCAGTGATAAATCAATGCTACTTGAAGGTGTTGGTGGAAGAATGAGAGTGGTAGATGCACCAGTGGAAAACATGTAATTGAAATTGTAAACGATTTAGAATCAATCAATTATGTATAACATGTCATATAGTACTATTAGTGTTGCGTTAACTCCCGGTCAATTAAAAAAATTGCAATCGGAATCAGCTAAAAAATGTGGAACCACAATCACGTTGAAACCCAACCAAATGACTGGTGGTGCAAATAAATTATCACTGACAACTCGTCAAATAAAACATTTCAATGTGATGCACTTGCAGCCAAAAAAGGTGTTCAGATTACTCTTTCTGCGGCTGCTATCAAAAATATGATTAAAACAGGCGGTATATTTCCGTTGTTAGCTGCGATTCCAGCATTGATTGCAGCAGCAGCCCCAGCGGTGGCTAAAGCGGCAGCGTTAGGAGCCGTTGGTACTGCAGCAGGAATGGCACTAAAGAAAGCAACTGGGAAAGGATATAAAAAAAGGGAAAGGGTCTAAGACTACCAGGAACCCCGTATTCGTGGTACAGCGGAAAGGGTCTAAGACTACCAGGAACGATTTATTAATTGAGGAACCTATGGTTCCCAAATCTTCGATGGTTCCCATGTCCAATTTTGATTTAATGGATGCTGCTAAAAAACTAGCGATTAAAAACTTCAGAGGTGTCTTTATGAAAGATCAATTACCACATCAACCAAACAGCGTTGAAACCGGAATCATCAATTTAGATAACAGCACCGGACCTGGAACTCACTGGGTTGCATACGCTATTGATCCACGTGGGATTGTTTATTTCGATTCATATGGATTAGCCCCACCAAAAGAGTTTATGCGTTATATAAAAACCCTTCCAATGAAGACTTGGTATTCTACGCTACCAACACAACAAATGAATGACCCACCAATATGTGGCAGCGAAGTATTAAATGTCCTTAACGCTATTTCTAACTCCTTGAGTAACCCAAGCGGAAAACCACCACATGTTGTCGTGAATGAATACACTAGTAATCGCTGGAGAAAATCGAAGATTTTTCAACGAAGTCGTCAAAAACGATTTTAGAGAGAGAAAGAGTTTTACAATAACATGATTGATATTTGGGGGAGATCTTTGAAACCCAAACCCGATGGCACTGCACCACCTGATTCTGTCAAGGATATAAAAAAAATAATTGAAGATGAAATCGCTGAGACGTTGAACTTAACAAATGTTGATCCTAATGAAATAGTTGTATTTCAAGACAAACAGGGTAAATTGAAATCCAGTGATGTGTCATTGAATGACATTTTGATACGGCAGCGCGACGCCGCTGAAAACTCTATTGCGTTGTATTCCAGCGACGGACGACTTAAAGCCAGTAATATATCCGCGGATGACATTTTAAAACGGCAGCAAGACGCCACTGAAAACTCTATTGCGTTGTATTCCAGCGACGGACGACTTAAAGCCAGTAATATATCCGCGGATGACATTTTAAAACGGCAGCAAGACGCCACTGAAAACTCTATTGCGTTGTATTCCAGCGACGGACGACTTAAACCAGGCGCACTTGTGTCTACAATCACCGACAAGATTGCCGCCCACGACCATGAGTTGGGTAATTCTCTGTTAGAACTAGCAACACTTCAATCTAAAATTGAAGAAAACGGAAAACAGTTTTCAGTTTTTCGCAAAAATGTCGTACATAAATTCTTTGGAACCCCGCTTCTGGTTGGCATGACTCTCGCTGAAATCAAAAACTATCTATCGCTATTCTTTTTTAACAAGGACGAAGGAAGGATGATGAATGAAAATGAAATCAAGGCAAATTATCTCGATATTTACAATGATATTTCTAAAATAATAGGAAATGTTGAGCGGGTACACCCACTAACGACGTCATTGTTAGGTTTTTTGGATCCCCACCTGTGGCAGACTCGACTCTCGCTGAAATCAGTGAGTTTATTATCAGGCATACTCACAATGCCTACGTCGCTAATAATTTCTTTGGTGTCCCCGCTACATCTACGATGACTCTCAACGATATTATTAGGTTTATGGTGAGACAAACAACACTTAATACCATCGTTGATAAATTTTTGGGGAGAACACGTGATGAATCTGAAACCACATCGTTGACAGGCCCAACCCTCGCTGAAGTTAAAAGCTCTATTGACGAACAAAAACTCACCAACGAGTTTGTTAAAAATTTCTTTGAGGGCAGTAGCCTCCAAGATATCACGACGAAATTTTCTAACATCGACAACCATATTAAAACCCAAGCACGGATTAGAATCAAAGAACTTCTGGTTTCATTCTTTTCTAACAAGGAGGAGAGGGAGAAAACAATAGATCCTGCCAGAATCAGGGTAAATTATCTCGATATTTCCAACGATCTTCTTGAACTAAAAGAAAACTTTGAAAGGAAAAAAATTCCGCACAAAAAACCTAAAAATATCGTGTATACGATCAAACATAGAATCGAGGATTGGATAAGAGACAAAGCTCCTAGAATTACCATCGATCTCTTGTGGGATGAGGGGGGAGTGAAGGTTGATGGTATCTATAGGTTAACGTGGGCCTCTATCGATCAATTTAATATGATCATGAACAATAGAACCTACTCTGGTGGCGTCGCGACGTTAATTATCGAGACTGGCATAACACCAGAATTTCACTTCGTCGCGGTTAATAGCTCCACCATTAGATCAAAAATAGCCTGGTGTATAGAACTCGTAGATCATTTTTCCGGCTGAAGTACTAACAATTCCCGCGAACTTAAAAACACAATTGAAAACGCTAGAGTTTTTAAAATAACAATGATTTCATCAACTCAATGTCGCTATCATCAGGTCAGAGAATTTCAAAATAGACTCAAAACCCTCGCCGAGGAGTATCAAATAAAAATAAAAAAATACCGACGAAGAATCACCGCAATTGATATTACTATGTACTCGGTGTCAAGCGTTCTCGCTGGCGCCGGAATAATACTTGCATCGGTTACAATGATTGCCCCGGTCGTAGTTCCAATTTGCATTTCTGCGGTGGCTACAATCGGGGGTATATCAACCGGGATAGCAAAAAAGATATCATCATGCAGCCAGAGTAAACTGCAGAATTACTTAATTCAATTTCATATTGTATCAACCGCATATTCGCAGTTATCCCTGATGATATCGTCGTCTCTCGATAATACAATTATATCAGATAGTGAATTCTCAGCGATGGTCAGTATTTTTGATTCAGCGATATCAAAATTAGAGCAACAACATGAATATAATAACAATGACAACACCGATGGAATCAGAAAACACGAACCCAAAAACAAACCCAAAAACCAAAATGATCTCAATAATCTCAACCATACCAGATTGTGAGTTCTCAGTGATGGTCAGTATTTATGATTCCGCGGTGTCAAAATTAGAAATACAACATGAATATAATAAAAATGACGACACCGATGGAATTACTTCAACGAGTAGTGGAGAAAACGAACCCAGTACAAACAAGCATGATATCAATAACATCAACGGAACCCGAGTTTAGTGTGAATTTCCCTAGCCCAGTCCCCGTGAAGGAGATAGCGCTAGCAAAACTACGAGTGTATCACAGTTGGCCTAATATCAGATCAAAATCATTTGGTGGTCAACAACCCAATAATTCTTTAGTGTTTGCAAATAAGAATAAACCCGACGGAACCCCAGACTGGAACGTTGTTTCGATACCAACAGGGTCATACCAAATCGAACAAATCTATAATGAATTCGCGCGTAGAATAAAATCGATTACTGGAAAAGAATCAAAAATCGCTATAACAGTTCATGAGCCGACGCTATCATCCGCAATTGAGATAAGCACAGAAGGATACGTCGTAGATATCTATCAGAGTTCTTTTAGAACCGTACTGGGATGGCCTGAAAAACCACCGGAAAAATCCACCACCGACTTAACCACGGATGTACAATCATATCATGAAATCAATCCCAGTTATCGAGATGATTTATCTGATATAAGAAAAGGAAAAATCGCCGATAGATTTATATTCACCAACAAAGACACATTGCAATGGGATTTTATCATTAAAAGAACAGCCGAGTCAACTGTTACTATTTCATTTACGCTAACTGACGTCCGTGGTTATTTTAATGAGATTAAACAATTACATGACACACAACTTGAACAACTACGGAAAACAAGATCGCAAAAACACGTAGAAATAATAAATCAACTTATATCCGACATGGAATATATCTATGAACTAATTATTCAAACAATAATTAATGACAACAGCGACAATAAACAACGATTCCTAACCGATTACAATATCACAGAAGACAATCTGCGTAATTTCAAGTTTCCGAAATACAACGCTGATGAATTAGCAAGAATTGTTAAAACCGATATCAAAGCGCTACAAAAATCAGATTCAACTGTCCTCCTCAAATATAATAATGACCCAGACGGTGGCGGCAGGCATATTGCTCCTGAAAATGTGAATATTTCAACGGTGATTGAGCTTAATTTAGTATGTGATGTGATTGAAGGAAGCTATCAAATTAATCTAGAACAATCAAATCAAGCTCAGCAGGGATATATTCTTTATTCATTTGCACCAACAGCTCCTCCAGGATTCCTAATTATTGAAAACCCAATTAATCCTGTCTACATGCGATGCCATAATAATTCGTTAACGAGAATTAATTTCCGACTCACCGACCAGTCAAATAATCTGACTGATTTACAAGAAGAGGTGTTAGCGATTAGTTTGTTTGTGAAATCATAAATGATTTTCGTCCTAAGGACTTTCATCATAAAGACTGGATCAAATCATTTCTTATTTTTTATTAACCTGTAGCAGCAGAGAGGGTGGATGACAAGTTGCGACCAAAATTGATTAAAAAATCGTAAAAGTCTCCGTTTTCATTTTTTTAGTTAAAATGAGATTTCGTAGGGAAAGCTCATTAAGATTTCAATAAATTTTTTGTCTAAAAACGTTGTAGGGTTTGCCCCTGGGACATTTTTTTTGGTTAAAATGAGATCGTAGGAAGGCTCGTTTTAAGATTTCAATCAAAATTTTGTCTGAAAACGTTGTAGGGTTCACCCTCTCTGCTGCTGCTATGATGCCATGCAATAGTTTGGTTCTATTTATCATACAGAGGTTTCTCTTAGTAGCAAATTGTTATGTCACTTCTCCCTATCACGTAAAACAAGCGGAGGGATAACAGCGATATAATAAAGTGTGATATCACTTCTCCCTATGACGTAAAACAAGCAGAGGAACAAGAAAATTATAATAAATTGTGATATCACGTCTCCCTATCACGTACAGTATATTGTGTATGTGTGTGTATGTATGTGTGTGCGTGTGCGTGTGTGTTTGAGAGAGAGAGAGAGAGAGAGAGAGAGAGATAGAGAGAGAAAGAGAGAGAGAGAGAGAGAGAGAGAGAGAGAGAGAGAGAGAGAGAGAGAGAGAGAGAGAGAGAGAGAGAGAGAGAGAGAGAAAGAGAGAGGAGTATTTCACGTACAGCTATGTATAGCAGTAAATGATATCGGACGGACGTGTATAATCCATTCAATGTTTGCTCCTTTATTACCCGTTCTATGATAGGCGGTTTTATTTCAGCTATTTTTCTCTAGCAAAGGTAATAGACCTAATCTCATTAAGGTTCTTTGTAGCTGCCTAGAGGTGAGGATACATCGGTTCCATTTAGTGTTAACTGAATAAAATCTGGGCTTTATCTACAGTGCTAACTAGTAGTCATTATTCACAGAAAATACCCATTTAGCGTATTTATGTTTTGAAATGAATTCCAACCTGATCAATTGAAAATATTTCTGTCAAATACTGCCATTAATGTTTGAATGCACTGATGCTTTGAAGACCGGAGTAGAATCTTATCTAACAAGAAAATCTATACCATTAGCACCTACGTGCGGAATGACAAAAGGTGAAGTCTAGCCACTCCGTCGAGAAGGAAAGACTAAAGACCGCTTCCAATCCATTGTCGTGGGAATTTACTATATTAAGAGGGGGTTACATATTAACAATGATCCATCGATGCAGTTATCGATATTTAGTCCATTTTTAAGTGATTTTCAAGAACCGTTGATAAGTACAAAACATTTTGCATCATCCACTAAAATTGATAAGAAGACATAGATGTCGGAATTTCTTTCCTGATGTATTAGCTGATGTTATATTAATTAAACATGAGTTCAGAACAACGTTTATATTTGTTGATATATATATATATATATATATATATATATATATATATATATATATATATATATATATATATATATATATATATATATATATATATATAGTCAAGTTATATCAATGTTTCAACAGGGTACAAGAGAAACTACACAATTTATGTGACGTATGTTATTCACGTTGTGCTGGACAAGGAAAAAGAAACGAGGCTGTAATTTCAGCTCGTCGCCTCTTTCTCCGATTCCGCTCATACAGAAATGTCATGGATCCCTGGCGATAATAGTCGTTAGTCGTTACTATTTTCCTGCATTAGGAAGAGATGTAATATATATTCAAACGCCAAGGGATATATGTAATAAAGACATCAAGTGAACTATGTAATGAATGAACAAGTCAGATAAGTAATAAAACGTCATGTGAAATATATAATTAAACAGCAAGTGAAATATGTCATGAAACATTTACAAGGCAAAGTCAATTTGACTGTTTTCAGAGGGAATCAAAGAAAATTTAATTTCTCACTTTTTAAAGAAGAGTTTTAATATTGTTATTAGGACAGCCTCTGCAATCATCCAAAGATTATTTGAGCCTGAAATTAGTGGAGAACTCAGACTATGTACGTACTCAGAATTACGGAATGTCAGATTTACAGATATATGCAAATATCAGCACCTTTTTGATAATTTCTCTTACTTATCATACGTGGTGTGTGTGTGTGTGTGTGTGTGTGTGTGTGTGTGTGTGTGAGAGAGAGAGAGAGAGAGAGAGAGAGAGAGAGAGAGAGAGAGAGAGAGAGAGAGAGAGAGAGAGAAGCACAATTACATGAACCAATATACATACAGTAATTACGCATGTGGTCGATATATGTCTTAACTCTGTCAATCAATGTTACATATCTGATGGCCTGTCTATGCCATTACATGAATCGATACTTTGTAATAGTTTTATTCCTTTGACCTCCAAGACTGTTTTCATGCGGATATATCTCAGCCTTTCCTTAATGAAAATAATTGTCACGGCAATTTCCGAGTAATGCGTTTGTAATTTTCACTTTTCAATGTCGAAATACACAAGCGAATGCGAATTTTTGTCAGACAATGTTATAATGAAAACCAAGCTCCAACATACCACATACATAACTGTCATTTTCTTTTTGAATTCAAGGTAAAGAATGCTTACATTGTGTAATCGTGTCTTGTTAGCAAGTAACACTACCAAACACAGATGGTTATATTTCATTTTAATGTGATATTAACCAGGTGTTGCTTATAACACGATATTCATTTAAATTTATTCCGACCCATTGAAATTTGAAGAATCCAAAATGAACCGAGACCATACAGAATCTTTCAGAAATTATTCAGGTACAAATTAACAACGCACAACGTGGTGCATCAAGGATGATCGGCACGGGTAGCATGGGTCATCGTGTAGCGTATGCTCTAACAAACACATATGGTGGAAAGACTTTATTCTGAAAACGCCTGCAATAAATATTATATATAAACAAGTCATGTCATAAACATTTCCAGCCGGGACCTATACATTAAACTGTGTTTAAAAATTCAAGCTATGTCGTATATCATTCGTCTTTATTTTACCTAATCCTAAAAGAACATTGGGAGATTTGAAATCATCTGCTCAGATTTCCATCACCACCACATGAAAGTTCAGTGTATTGGTAGCCAGCCCTTTGGTCTGGGTTCAGCTGCCATGATTTATTTTCTGACAAAACGACATATGACGCCAAGGAGCATTGTCATACCCCCACCGGACAGGGTGAAATTGGACGCTGGCTGTTGAACTTGGTCCGCAGGATCGCATCACTGCGCGAACTGAGGTAGAGTACCTTTGTTCTGTAGGGCGGAAATAAATTATCAGTGGTATAGAAGTGAAAAATGCATAAGGTGTTTCCATGGAAACAGTCAGAATGTATATGCCAGTGCTTTGTTAAAAGAATAATCTAATCGCCATTAAACATTTGATCTTTTTGTAACCTTTTATAGCATTTCAAAACACATATTATATGTATGTAAGAGAGAGAGAGAGAGAGAGAGAGAGAGAGAGAGAGAGAGAGAGAGAGAGAGAGAGAGAGAGAGAGAGAGAGAGAGAGAGAGAGAGAGAGAGAGAGAGAGATATCCTTTCGACGAAGCCATTGATATTCAAATTATGTACAACTGATTAAGTCAGTCTCAAGAGAGAGACGGATACACAGATGGTAAGATTCCAGAAGACCAGGTAAGTAGTCAACATATTAGTATAATATCAATACAAGTTCTTCCGGACTTAAAAAAGAGCTATTTTGCATATCACATTAATCACACGAACTATAGGGTATTATCCAATTTTACATTTGTAAACACGATAACCATTTATAGGCTTAGAGTTTCGAATGGCATTTCTATTTCATGGTGCAGTAGACAAGAAAGCTCTATTCTGTAGAAATCGAATTCCCTTTCACTTCTGCTAAGATTTGCTTTCTAAAAGCTATAGTATTAGTTATCTTTCCATTTCATCGGACATAACATACATACATACATACATACATACATACATACATACATACATACATACATACATACACGCGCGCGCACGTACGTACGCCACGGATGACCGAGTGGTCTTGCCGCTTACCTTTACCGATCACTGCCATCTCACTAATGTGAAAAAGCTGCCAGTAGCTTTCCGACATTAGTTACCTGTACCTTTTGTAATCTTTCCATTTCATCGGTCGTACATACTTGTTGTTATAGGGCTTAACGCCATTTTTCAGCACAAGATAGACTTTACATGGCGGCCAGTATTAATCGTGGAGGAAGAACACGGGAAAACCACCGACCCACGATAAGCTATCGGCAAGCCTTCTCACATACCCACATTGGCTGAGGCTGAGACTGGAAGCCACGCAGACAGAGGTTAGATGGCAGTGATCCGTAACGGTGAGCGCTTTACACCACTCGGCCACTCGGGGCCCCTGTTATACATGCATGCATGCATGCATACATACATACATACATACATACATACATACATACATACATACATACATACATACATACATACATACATACATACATACATACATACATACATACATACATACATACATACATACATACATGGCACCCAAAATGTTAATGCCTCATGTTGAAGAAAACTTTCTCCACCTGTTATACATGCATATATGCATAGGATATCGTGTGCTGGAAAATGAAGCTAAACTTTAAACAAATTTTAAAAAAATACAAAACACTTACTAGTATCTATACCCTCCCCATCAGTCAAGGAAATAAAATACTTTTACTATACTTTTCAAATATTGTTCGGTAAGTCATTCTTTATGCATGTCCGTGGTGCTAACCAGACTTTCATTCGGATAAAAATTGTGCAACTCACCCGTGATAAGATAACGCCCAATATATTGGTCATGTCATTCTACAGTCAAAATTGCTAAATGTGCTCTCGAAATATCGACAAAAGTTTACAATGCATTACCAAGACTAGAGAACTGGCTACTTGAAAGAAAGTGATAAAATTACAGAAAAAGCACACAACATAACTGTTTTTCATTTTACAATGTATAGTGGACCCCATTCAGTTTACGTATTTAAACAGAATACAAATGGGTACATGTGTTTGTCTGGTTAATCACAGATTATTACGAGACACCCACGCCACCTGAATTAAATTAATTTTTTCAAGTTCAGCACCACTGCACTTTAAGTACGAGTTCATTATAGGATACTTTAAGAATAGTGATCATTGACGTCATCGGGTTCTGTTTCCCCGAGTAAAACAAGCATTTCCTATGGTCGTTTTCTAAAATTGTTTAATGTATATTTAGAAACTTTTAACGAACCTATAATCTGTTTACAATCCGCATTCCGTACTCGCATATTAAGCCTGGTATTTTTTTCTTCTTTGCCTTATGCAGAAAATTACCAGTATGTATGTATGTATGTATGTATGTATGTATGTATGTATGTATGTATGTATGTATGTATGTATGTATGTATGTACGTACGTACGTATGTATGTATGTTCATCCATCCAGTCAGCCAGCCAGCCAGTAATTCATCCGTCCATCCATGTCCTTTCCATTATTTATTTTTTTATATGAGACAACAGTAGATAGTGTATTTTATCGATTGATATTACTTTTATATGGTATATACCCTCTGAATGCATTTATCGATGCAAGAAAAGCAGAGGGAAAAAAATACGCAAATTTATAATGTAATTAAGACTCAATTTATAATCTGGATATAGAAAAACATAAACTGGTTTGCAGCCTATTACTGACTTCCGCTTTTATCAGAAAAATAAGTAATTCAGTAATTGACCTTGGCGCATGCTTCGAATAAATTCCAAAATACATTGTTGCTGACGGCATATATGAGTGCATAGGGGTCTTTTCAATCCTTCCTACCATGCAACTATACTTGGAAAGACAACGTAAATGTGGTGTGGGATACATTGCAAATGATTGCTCGTAAAACATTCACCATGAGATTTTATCAGAATGAACGAAATCATGTCTCTTTTATCATGATACTACACGACTCGTAACCATACCACCATTGTGTAATATATAAGGAATAAAAACGTCTTGGTTGATGTTAAACAACGTAGTATGCGTGTATACAAATTAAGCTAATTAGACGTGCTAATCACCACAAAGGCCTGGTGAACCTGGAAATTTGCCCGCCACTACCATTCATTCATAGATTCCTTCTCTCGTCATTCAGAAAACCTGATCCTATAGAGACCGTGAAAAGCACAATGACTAACACCAGATTAGAGTCGTTTGGCAAAGCTGCCTTGTGGCGATAGATCGTGATCGCTGTAATAAAATAACAAGTGAAGATTATGTTTAGTCACCCATGTCAAAAATTGGACATATATTTGTGTCTTAATACAGTTTTTGAAATTCTGTCATGTAACGTGGTAATATTTTGGACCCAAGCAGAGTATTCTGATCCTAAATTAGGAGTCACACCTAGAGTGCCGGCTATCTTTCGATACTATTAGGTCATTCAATAGAATTACTGAAATAATAAACATTCTGTCCGACGAAAGTCACAGTTGTCGTATCTCAGACCCAAATAAAACCGTAACCATGCAACCCCTCACGAGCGACGATTAACAAAGCTGAATTCTTCCTATTTTAGTCAAAAAGCAATATGATTATACGGCATGCACTATCTCCTCCCCCACAACACGCTTTTTTTCTTTCTTTTTCTTTAGGATAATGGCCGCATAATGCAACACCTGTTCGATGACACTATATCCTTTAGAAAACAGGAAATTCTATCTCTTACCAAGAAAAACTAATTATGCTTGTTTCTTCTCGTCTCGATATTGCTCTAACTTAAACAGTCCAATTCCAAACTCGTCAGGCATATTATTATGAAAATGCAGGAGATACTCAAAGGAGATATGATTTTAAGTGCGTAATTATGTTGTACTCTATCACGCAAATTTTATTATTTTAAAACTTGGTTTGATGTCAGCGTTGCAAACATTGATAATCAATTCTTGATGGACAAATAGAAAAATAAATAGTTTTATATTGACAGTCTTATAGTGATAGCAGGGTGTGAAAGTCCCTTGACAAAATGGTGGAATTTGTAAAACGTTTCTAAGTTGGCGAAACAAGAATAAATTTGTAATTTTAGCATGATAACAACAGTTGAACATTCCACTCATTCGAACTCTTAGGTTCGCTTGCATTTATAGATTCAGTTAAAGAAGAAAACAAAAAGCACACACAAAAGCATATATTGTAACGGGCAATGAAACAAAATACTACAAAATTGTAATACTTATACGTTTATACAAACGTATACCAATTTTAATCAAGGGACTTCAAACCATGACATATTTGCTTTTTTCTACAAAGCAAAATACCGCTCCGGTGATCTAGTGGTTAGAGCGTTAGCCTCGGAAGCATGAGGTCGTGGATTCGATCCCCAGCCGAGTCATATCAAAGACGTACAAAAATGGTACAAACAGCTGCCTCGCTTGACGCTCAGCATTAGAAGGTTAGTGTTAGGACTGGTCGGCCTGGTGTCAGGATAATGTGACTGGGTGTGACACCATGCTACATGTCTGCGGCATGATGCCTCAGTGCTAGACATCACTATAAACTGCCTCACAGCAGACATCGTAGCGATATGACTGAAAAATTGTTAAAGCTATGTTAAAAATCCTAATCAAACAAACAGACAAACAAAGCAAAATAATTGTAAGCTCCGTAAGCGATGTTTTGATATCAGAGTATATACAGCAGATCAATTCATTACATCAATGACCAGATCTCGAGCTGATTGGGCCCTGTGATTACCACATCCCGTGATTACCACATCCCGTGATTACCAGTCTCCGTGAGGACCAGGACCAGTCACATTCAAGTGACGTTGTGACCAAGCCCCATGATGAGCAGTCTTTGATAGGACAAGTTCACGTAATGATCAGTCTCCGTGATCATCAGGCCATGTGATGATGAAGTCAAGTGATGACAATGTGATGATGAAGTCATGTGATGACCAAGGTCCGCGATTATTAAGCAACGTTATGATCATGCACCGTAATCAGACAAGTGTATGAGTATGAAAGTGAACTCAGACTAAATATTTGCAAATTAAAAATAAATTTTAACGTCTTTCAATATAAGTAAAATATTACTATAAGCAGAGAAAAAATGGCACAATTGTTGTGCTCATAAGTTAAATTTTATGAATTCATCTGACATTCCACTTTTTGTTTTCTTTTATTTTGTGGTTTATGTTCCAGCAAGCATTCCTTATCGTTATTAAGGACATTCTTGAAACCAGTTAAGTATGTGCCTTCTCGCCAAATGGAACTTGTAGTTTTGACTGGTTGAACCACGTTTGATAAAAACTTAAGGACTGAATTAATTTAACTCGATCTCCAACACGAATTTCCGGTTCCTTCAGTTCAACTCGATTTTATAATACGCATTTCCGGTTCCTTCAGAGAACGCAAAAGGCTTATTTCTATCGATTCAAAATCTACCATTCGCTGGAGCTTCTTTGTCTCGAGAGACTATTAAAATCAATTGATTTGATCATAAGAGGACATGGCAGCTTAGTAACTTTCCCAAGGATACACAGAAGCATCCTCTTTGGGCTGGTATGCATTGATAACTGATCTCGATCGGGCAATCCTTGTCTGTATACATGAAACTGGTTACTCATGGCCATTTGTATTATGTGTTCTTGTCGACTCTGTTTCAAGCAACGTGAAACAAACTCGTAGATAATCATTTGTGCTTCCTTTTAAATAACGATGCATTACTTTTAGGGAAGTTTGATTCATCGTCGTAAAGACTGGAAAACTAATCTATAAATATTACTTGCTTGTATTCAGTTCACATAGACGCTCTACAGCCGATATTGATGAAGCCATACGACACAGATCATAAGTGTATAAGCTCCTAAAGGATTGGAATGCAGCCCATTTTTTTGGTATTGAGTTTTAGGTCCAAGGAATCAGTTGGGTTTTTTGGGGGAATCTTTTGAACCGATGCTGATTTTGAGATCAGTGCAGGTGTAATCTATGTAGCATCTTAAATGAATAAGCTGCATTGAGCAAGTCATGGCCAAAATTTTAGGTTGCATTATTGTTTCCAGTTTCATAAATACTATCAAGTTCACAATCAAGTACGAGTAATTATTATTGTCTTATGAGACGAGGGGACATGCTTTGTGCTACAAGCAGGTCTTCTGTCCAAAGACTTCATGGCGTGTGATATCTATCTTCTGATACAGATTTTCTAATCTCACATGATCAGCCAAGTATGTAAGGTGACGCTGAAGATCATCTTAAACAAACTGAACCCACAAGCAGAATAAATAATCGCTGAAGAACAGACAGGGTTTCTTTAGAGGAAGAAGCACAACCGAACAAATATTCAATCTTAGGTTCTGTGTGAAAAGTACTCACAACATCAACAAGACATCTATCATGTGTTCATAGATTTCAGAAAGGCTTTTGACAGAGTGTGGCATGAGGCATTGTGGGCCACCATGAAGAAGTACAACATGGGTCAAAAGTTGACCAATGCCATCAAGCATCTGTACGCCAAGGTTACCAGTGCAGTAATTGATCAGGGGACTGGTTCAAGACAACAGATGGAGTACGGCAAGGCTGTCTCCTGTCACCAACGCTTTTCAACATCTACTTAGAGCGCATCATGAGCGAAACCCTGGAAAACCACTGTGGACAGTCAGCAGTGGAGGGCGTAACATCACCAGCCTACGCTTTGCAGAATACATTGATGGGCTGGCAGGCAGTGAAGATGAGCTACGGCAGCTATGTCAAAGCTAAGACCCATCTGGAGAGACAAGAATATCTGTCTGAAAACTAAAATCATACTATTAAGAGCACTAGTCATCTCAATCTTTCTGTATTCATGTGAGGCCTGGACCCTGACAGCAGAATTACAACGAAGAATCCAGGCACTTGAAATGAGATGCTACAGAACCATCTTTGGCAACTCTTACATGGATCGAATCACAAATGAAGAAGTGCGTAACACCATCAGGCACAAAGTAGGCAATTATGAAGACCTCCTCACCACAGTCAAAAATAGATAGCTGAAATGGTATGGCCATGTCACTAGAGTCAACAGTCTGTCCACAACAGTACTGCAGGACAGTGTCCAGGGTGGCAGAAGGAGAGGTAGACAGAGAAAGAGGTGGAGTGATAACATCACAGAATGGACTAGGAAACGTTTTGCCGAGACACGGGCATTGGCACATGATCGAGACAAGTGGTGGGAACTGGTCAGATGTTCAGCAGAACAGCGCCTCAACGACCACACTAGGTCAATAGACTGATGATGATGATGAATCTCACATGTCAATATCAGAGATTAATCAAAGTATGTCAGAGATATACTCACAATGATGCATATCATAACTATTATATCAGAGAGATCTTCACAACGATGCATATCATAAATAGTACGTCAGAGATACTCACCGCGATGTATATCATAAATAACATGTCAGAGAGATGCTCACGGCGATGCATATCATAAAAAAGTATTTGAAGAGAGATACTTTCACAACGATGCATATCATAAATAGTATGTCAGAGAAATACTCACTACGATGCATTTCATAAATAGTATGTCAGAGATATCTTCACAACGATGCATATCATAAATAGGATGTCAGAGATATTCACAGCGATGCATATCATAAAAAGTATGTAAGAGATACTCACAGCGATGCATGTCATAAATAGTATGAGTATGTCAGAGAGATGCTCACAACGATGCATATCATAAATAGTATGTCAGTAAAATACTTACAACGATGCATATCATAAATAGTATGTAAGTAAAATACTTACAACGATGCATATCATAAATAGTATGTCAGAGAGATACAGCATTGCATATCATAACATTATGTCAGAGAGAACCTCACAAAGATGTATATCATAAATAGTATGTCAGAGAGATACTCACAAAGATGCATACCATAAAAAAAGATTGACAGAAGCACAAACGTTTCTACAGAAGTACTTTTCTAGACAGTCACGTTCTACACAATCACTTTCTACACTCACCAATTTTTATTATTTATAGTGAAGTATATCATTTCAATGATCTCTTATCAACAATCTACTCGTTTCCAATCCTTAATGTTTTTTTCATACCTTCATCAAAGACCAAATATGCAACTACATGTAGAAGGATCTCGTGAGCATATTTTTGAGTTCTCATTCGAGTTCTAAGTCGGGTTTGTAATTACCGAAGTATACATGCCATTGCATTACGAAGAGTACAATATTCAAGGACTCCAAGGAATTTCATAAAGTTGACCCTTGACATGAACAGAACAGTCCTTCGCCATGCTATCTTAACATGTGCTGACAGCACTTTTAAATGATATAGGCACGATACCAGCGACCATATTCAGTTCTGAAAAATCTTGACAGACAAAATGTTACCGTTGTGTTTGCTGAACTGTGAGAACAATAACGTTATCTAACGTTAAAGGTGCCATGTCTGATAGATATGATTGTCTGCTCCCCTACTACTTCTAAAACGTTTCATCTTCCTTAAAACTCTGCTATTCATGTGCACTACCGCTAATTTAGATATGACGAAAGATTAGGTGTTCGCATTTTTTGCGGTTTTCTATCAGTTCATTACCCAGCTATGTCATTACCTTTATTGTCTAAATGTACTTGAAAAGGTCAAAAATGTTAAGAATTTGACAATCATATGCAATGCGTCGCACTTATACGTTGCGATTCAAAATCTTCATTATCTAGTTTTAATTTCAAATAAAAGCCTTAAAACTAATTCATTTCGTTAAAATTTGATTTATCATTTCATGTTTACAATTAGTTGTTTTTCCCCACCCTAACCGGTAGCTTTCTACGCCACCTTTTTGAAGCCATGCACGACTTTAAATTATTTATGACCTATTATAAAAAAATTTCTTCCTCTCAAACTCACCCATCCAGTAATCGCCATGCAGCTGTGGACTATCTGCGTACTTACTTTCATCGATGCTCCGCAAATTGAAAACTTTATGGTGCGGAATACAGGGGGTCTCGTTTTGATTTATCAGATGTCATCTTAACATGACCTATGTACGATCCATCGTAATTGTGACGTCTAAAAGGTGGGTATGGAAATTGAGAGTGCCTTATGCATATCCTTCTGTATGCAGCCATTCTCGCCGGCAAGAGCATAGAAGTTATTGACATAATACAGTCAAAGCAACTCTCTGCTCGCGAGGTGCTAGCAGACGATAACATATGATTCTGTATATGCTGATGTTTATGTGTTTTAGATAGCTTTCGAAAAAAGAGAACATTGTTGATAGAAGCGTTTTAGATAGCTAGTCGAAGAAAGAGAACATTTTTGATACAAGCGTTTTTAGATAGCTATACGAAGAAAGAGCATATCTTTGATATGCAGATGTTTATGTGTTTTAGATAGCTTTCGAAAAAAGAGAACATTGTTGATAGAAGCGTTTTAGATAGCTAGTCGAAGAAAGAGAACATTTTTGATACAAGCGTTTTTAGATAGCTATACGAAGAAAGAGCTTATCTTTGATATGCAGATGTTTATGTGTTTTAGATAGCTTTCGAAAAAAGAGAACATTGTTGATAGAAGCGTTTTAGATAGCTAGTCGAAGAAAGAGAACATTTTTGATACAAGCGTTTTTAGATAGCTATACGAAGAAAGAGCATATCTTTGATAGAAGCCTTTAAATTGCTATTTTAAGAAAGACATCTTTGATACAAGTTAGATTAATAACATTTTGATACTTTTTGTTTTCATTTTGAAAAGCGAAGCACCACCTTTCACCATTATTGCATGTATTTCATCTCCGAATCGATTTAGAGAACGTTTCAATGAATTTTTATATCGGGACGCCATAGATAACCCACCACCACCACCTATTTCTTGAAAGTGCTTGTGTTTACGCTCGTAAAGTGGGGAGCCACAACTCCACTTTTCAGAAGCTCGTAGAAGGATAACAAACTTCCTACAGGAGACGAGTTAAAAGATTTTGTTCAGAGTTTGGTGATGTATAATTTAAAATGAAAGATTACACATTAATATGTGATAGTTCTGTTGTGTGTGCGTCACAATCTGGGATCTTGTATTTAAATAATAGTCATGACTATCAAGTACTGATAGATGTGACATTTATACAAGGGGCGTGCGAAGCCCTGTCGTCAGGGTAATATCAGCACTAACAACTGTCTATAATAGACATTTGCAACAACCAAGATAAATCAAAGATATAATACTAATACTCTCGCTATAACATCTTGACAAATGACCTTTGACTTCATTAGTCACCTTTCACACGATACCTTTTATAAGGATATCGGTATGAACAATAATGATATAGAATACATGTTTCAAACAAAAATATATATTTTGTTGTTAAATATAAAAAATTTATGCTTATCGTCCAAACTTAAAAAGACGACAATATCAACACACAAAAATGGAAAAAGTAACGAAAATTGGCAAGGATCTTCTTCTTCTTTTGAAATGTTCCATTGGATATGAAGAAATATGTACTAAAAAGGGGACATGAAGAAATGTGTACTAAAAAGAGGACACGATGAAATATGTACTAAAAAGGGAACCGGAAGAAATATGTACTAAAAATGTGACACGATGAAATGTGTACTAAAAAAGGGGAGGTGAAGAAATATGTACTAAAATGGGGAGGTGAAGAAATATGTACTATAAAGGGAAGGTGAAGAAATATGTACTTAAATGGGAACTCGATGCAATGTACACTTTAATGGAAACATGATTTAATGCATATTGAAATGGAGACAAAGGGAAACTAATGTTTGGCAGGGACCCTCAAATTGCATTACATTATAAGCGTTAACGAAGAGAATAAAACTAATTTTGGATTGCTTTTATTGATGGGCAAACGAGTATATAGAACAACTCTGTTCCATGCCATGTCTAGCACATCATAATTGGCACTTTTCTAAATGTCTCCGTCTTCAACTTAAAATCATCTTATCGAAACTTTAAAGTTTAAAAAGTTGCACCACGTTTTCAAACTAAGGAAACTCGAAAAGCAGAAATGTTTTGAACAAGCATGTGCAGCTTCATCCAGGACAGTAAAAGTGATTTTTCAAGTCACAACATATGATGTAAATTAACGGATAAACTAGATCAAGGTCAAATTCGGTCTGAGAGCCTTAATTGTCCACCACTAGTTTAGAATACGTTTATTATTCAGGACTGAGTTAGCTGGCATCTATATAAAAATATATATTTGCTTTTATGAGATTTAAATTTCATTACTTCATTGCAAATATCGATCTCTGTTTTGCTGAGAGTTTCAGAAAATGCAGTAATGTCTTTCAGACTTCGGACGAATGAAGGTAGGAGATTTGATAAAATACTTTACAATATCAATCATTTAAATAACTGCAAGTATGTACTTGACAAATAACTTATTCCAGATACCTATATTATGAGAGTGGTGTGCGTTTTTCAAAGGCAAGCATTTCCTGACAGCAGATCCAGCCAAATTATATGGAAATATCGAATATGATGAATTGTTAACCCAACAGTCATTTTAAACACTTTACCAAGAGTCACGAATGTAATACCCATTTAGTAGATTTTATCTACATACATACATACATACATACATACATACATACATACATACATACATACATACATACATACATACATACATGCATGCATGCATGCATGCATGCATGCATGCATGCATGCATGCATGCATGCATACATACATACATACATACTGTCAGGTTACGCGGGTTATGAGCGTTATCCGTTTATAGTATTGAATAAGCCCCACCTGTCAAAGGGTAAGTGTTAAGTCCCACTTTGTCAAAGGGTATTGTACAATATATAATAACAACACTATAACCCACTCCTTTTTGGTACTCGTTATCTAAGAGATGACCGCCATCGATATAATTGCCCGGTTCGAGTATGAAAAATAGAGCAAACTGAGCAAGTATATTGAACAAACAACTACGATCCCCCGTAAAGATAAACAAACAATTTAATCAATTCCATACACAATTATGAAACTTCCTTTCATTAGGAATACACGCTGTTTAGAAATAAAACTTTCACCAAATTACAATAAAATTTGAAATATATTTAAACAAATTAGCCGATCAATTACTGAAATCATCATAGGATCGAGTGGTACAATCGAAGTCAATGCCTTGTTCGATTTTCATAACCTGTTATTCCTCGATCCTCGTTCACTGTTCAATTCAGTGTTAGTTCTAGAAGACTCCGTCTCGTCCAATCTCTAGATAACCTGCACCCGTGGATATTTCCGCTTGATTCCGGACTTGTCCACATGATCATGCGTTCACAGCAATTCCCGTTTCCCAATTCCTTTTCCAAAGTTTACGACGTAATTCACGTAACTTCAAGATCTTCCTAAAAAGCTTATTTCTCCCTTTCAAAAGAAAATTAAAACAGCCTAAGTCATTCGTTATAATGGTTACAGTTGAGATTTTCCATTATTCCTGGTTCGAAAACTCAGATATTTCTATCAGTGATAACGACTTTATGGCTAGTAATTAACTACACATGTCTTCAAATGAATGTAGTTACACACATTGCAAATTATACATTGAGGCTTTGAATTCGGGCCCTATAATTTACACTGCACATAAATTGAATACACTGTCGCTAAATCATCTATGAAATCAAAATTCGGTGAATTCACATGTATTCTCTCTCGTAACCCATTACTAATGTAATACATTAAATTCTTAGAACATAATCATTATGCAAACAAGATGATAAATTCAAGAATTAACGTAACACTTCCTATTCGTTATCGGCATAGTGTTTTACGACATAAATTAACACTACGTCACTCTTAACTAAGAATTAAGGTAAGAATTTCGATTCATAATTCAAAAGCACGTTATTTTACAAATGTATCAAATGAAATCATGCAGACCTGTAAACTAAAGCAAATATCATATAAATTGCATCAACAATATACATGGAATTGTGACAGTACCTTTGTGCTTTTGGTGTGTCCGTTCCTTAGTCCCCGGTTCTCTCTCTTGCAGAGAAATTTTTCAGACTAACTTCTGATTTCGCTAGGCCGATAATATGTCCTCCGAATTTTCGTGTGACCCCCCACCCCTTATTTAACCGTGACCAATCAGAATCAAATGCATTTTCTCCCGCTTTTCTCTAAAAGTCCCTTACATCTGGTCAGTATGGCATGCTTGTTTTTAAGTAACATAATCCCTTCGTTTTCTCAATTCTGACGCTTTTCGTGAAAAATGAAACTTTAAAATGTCGCTAGCAGTCAGTCTGATTGATGAATAAACAAGGTTTAATTAGTCCAACGGCTCGCACTCTACTATACAGACCCCCCTTTGACACGGCGTGTCTTCATAAATCTAACTAATGGTTAACTGGCCTCACCTAATGTTTAGTTAATAGATCGACTGAAATTTGCCCTTTCATACATACATACATACATACATACATACATACATACATACATACATACATACATACATACATACATACATACATACATACATAGCACCCAAAATTTTATTGCCTCATGTATGAGAACCATAACTTTGATGGCATGGATACGAAGATGTCAGTACCTAAGTTATTATATTACACTTCACAACAAGAACGTTATGACGTGTCTAATAGCCTTACCATGTTTCCAGTTAGGCGAGAAATTGGCTTAGTTGCATACAACCATCTTATTTCAACAAGAAATATGGTTCTCACCATAATTACATTTAATAGGTAGTAAACGAATTTTAAATAACTTCTGCAAATCGATGAGTATCCTTGTTATTGGTAAACAGTTAATTTAGAAAATGGAAAACCTTAAGCTAAATATGTGCAGACGATGAAAGAGTTTTTTTTAAAGAAAAGGCCAGATATTTTATTTGTAAGGAGGGCATTCATACAGCGGTCTAGGAATTGGAAAGTATGTAACATACGAAGGATTCTTTATCAAAACCTTTATATGGTTGATTATGTATTCTAGAATTTAGTAAGTATAAATGAATGATACTACAATTGGCTAGAAATTAAGTATCGAGATGGTATCACGCAAAATTGTACAGAGACGGATTTATTATGATTAAAAATTGAAACTAATAACTTCTGCACAATTATGAGAGAAAAACATAAAATGCTTACTATACCATCGATTATCCACATGAAAAAAATGAACGCCATGTCAGTGGTAAAAATAGTGATTTAGGTTTGTTTTAAGAGCGGAGGTAAGGTATTCCTATCTAATAACCATGTGGATCAAATAAACTCGTTTAGGACAAAAAAATAATGGAAAGGTTTCAAATGAACACAAAACATCGGTGATAAAATAACTTTAGTGATTGAGACATTGAAAGTGTTTGAACACAAGTTTCAAAATACGAATTTAATTCCTTATATAAGTACACAATTAACTGAATTCAAACGAATAAGTTTGCATTGTGTATTTCATATTAAACCTTTCAATAATAAATAATACGAATACCTTATCGTTTTGTCATTTAAAATGTCAGAGCATCACAAAGGTTCCTAAGACATAATGGGACGCAGATCAAGTCTAAAAGACAGAATAATGTTTATGCAAGTTGAGAAGAAAAATATATTTGAGGATTATGAACAGGGTATAGAACGTGGAAGCTCATGTGTGTATCATCAATCAAGTTTCCTGTCACATGGTTGGAGTTCATGCAATTAAAATGTATTGATAAACTGTCTCGATCATTTTCGTACTTTTGATTTCTCAAAAAGAGATGAACAAAATCCCCTCATCATGTTTACATATTCGCTGGAAATGTTCTGAGATTTCTCTATATTTTCTGATGACTCATCATCATCGTCGTCGTCGTCGTCATCATCATCATCATCATCATCATCATCATCATCATCATCCTACTACTACTACTACTACTACTACTACTACTACTACTACAAACGAATGGACTTTACGGTCTCATCAGTTAGTTAAGTCCCTTGTTCTCTTCAAATGTTGCAACTTTTTCTTTTTTCATTCATGACGGGAACGCATTATTTCCGGCGAATAAAAATTTCATTAATTTTTGTTGTTGTCGTGGAATATTGCGAGTGATTTTGTGATACCCTGAATATTCTTGATGATTGAATTATACTTCTTTATGGTACATTGAATTATACTTCTATGTGATACATTGAATTATATTTATATATGATACATTGAATTATACTTTTATATGATACATTGAAATATACTTCTATGTGATACATTTAAATATACTTATATATTATACATTGAATTATACTTCTATATGGTACATTGAATTATACTTCTATGTGATACATTGAATTATACTTATATATGATACATTGAATTATACTTCTCTTTAATACATTGAAATATACTTCTATATGATACATTTAAATATACTTATATATGATATATTGAATTATACTTCTATATGATACATTTAAATATACTTCTATATGATACATTTAAATATCCTTATATATGATACAGTGAAATATACTTCTATAAGATACAGTGAAATATACTTATATATGATACATTGAATTATTCTTCTATATGATGCATTGAATTATACTTATATATGATACATTAAATTATACTTATATATGATACATTGAATTATACTTCTAAATGATACATTGCATTATACTGCTATAGTATATATTGAATTATACTTATATATGATACATTGAATTATACTTCTATATGATACATTGAAATATACTTATATATGATACATTTAAATATACTTATATATGATATATTGAATTATACTTCTATATGATACATTGAAATATACTTCTATATGATACATTTAAATATACTCATATATGATATATTGAATTATACTTCTATATGATACATTTAAATATAAATATACTTCTGTATGATACATTTAAATATACTTCTATATGATACATTTAATTATACTTCTAAATGATACGTTGCATTATACTGCTATAGTATACATTTAAATATACTTCTATATGATACATTGAATTATACTTCTAAATGATACGTTGCATTATACTGCTATAGTATACATTGAATTATACTTCTAAATGATACATTGAATTATACTTCTATATGATACATTGAAATATACTTCTATATGATGCTTTAAAATATACTTCTATATGATACATTGAAATATACTTCTATATGATGCATTGAAATATACTTCTATATGATGCATTGAAATATACTTCTATATGATGCATTGAAATATACTTCTGTATGATACATTGAACACTTATCCCAAAATGCATGCCTCTAAAAGCTAACCTAGTTAGGTTCATTCATTGCCTCTTATTCAGGGCGTCATCAAAATTCACATAATCATATATGAGAAAGGTTTTATCAGTGCTCTCAGATATGAGTATGAGCTATTCTAGCTACTTGTACAATTTGCTACCTGGCTCAGTGCGATTCATCACATTGTCGTCTCTAAAGAGAACATTTTACTACATGCCCCATTGTATATGAATGTGGAACAGATGATGATGAATGATGAAATCATCGAACAAGATTTTATATTCATTCCCCTCCAAATCTAGTGCAAATTGTCTTTTCACGATTTCTCAAACCATATGTAATCGTCTTAGATAGTAGTGCTATGAGGTTGTCACAGGTAGGCCACATGAAACCGTCTTTGGCAGTGTTCTGAGGTTGTCTTGGCTAGGCCATATGAGACTTCCTAGGAAGTGTTTTGAGGTTGTCACAGGTAGGTCACATGAAACCGTCTTAGGCAGTGTTCTGAGGTTGTCTTGGCTAGGCCATATGAGACTTCCTAGGAAGTGTTTTGAGGTTGTCACAGGTAGGCCACATGAAGCCGTCTTAGGCAGTGTTCTGAGGTTGTCTTGGCTAGGCCATATGAGACTTCCTAGGAAGTGTTTTGAGGTTGTCACAGGTAGGCCACATGAAGCCGTCTTTGGCAGTGTTCTGAGGTTGTCTTGGCTAGGCCATATGAAACCTCCTAGGAAGTGTTTTGAGGTTGTCACAGGCAAGCCGCATGAAGCCGTCTTTGGCAGTGTTCTGAGGTTGTCTTATCTACGCCATTTATACTTACATATCCTTTATAAGTGTCACAAAATGTATAATTTAAAGAATAGCCTCCGTCTTTTGCTTCAATAACGAAAAGCTAACTCACCTGTATAACATTGCATTGAAGACATTCTTCCCACACTAGGTAGAGGAGCTGGGCAGAGGCAAGAATAATAATAAGTTTAATTAGTATATTCATTCTTTTCTTGATGGATATTTTTATATTACGTGTGGTCAAAATCCTGTCCAAACTGAGAGATAATTTAGAGAGTGGTAAAATGTAATGAATAATTTATATACTTCCATAGCTTTATTGGTAATCTTTAATCCTTAATTGTGTATCTTGTTAAGTATTTCTAATGATAATTAATATTCCCCGATGCTGTTTCTATCCTTCGGCATTACACTTTTCTCAACATTAATTAATAGGTGGCTAGTAAGTACACTGCTTAGTCTATGCTCATTGCACCATATCAGTTAATTTCTAGTAAGTACACTGCTTAGTCTATGCTCATTGCACCATATCAGTTAATTTCTAGTAAGTACACTGCTTAGTCTATGCTCATTGCACCATATCAGTTAATTTCTAGTAAGTACACTGCTTAGTCTATGCTCATTGCACCATATCAGTTAATTTCTAGTAAGTACACTGCTTAGTCTATGCTCATTGCACCATATCAGTTAATTTCTAGTAAGTACACTGCTTAGTCTATGCTCATTGCACCATATCAGTTAATTTCTAGTAAGTACACTGCTTAGTCTATGCTCATTGCACCATATCAGTTAATTTCTAGTAAGTACACTGCTTAGTCTATGCTCATTGCACCATATCAGTTAATTTCTAGTAAGTACACTGCTTAGTCTATGCTCATTGCACCATATCAGTTAATTTCTAGTAAGTACACTGCTTAGTCTATGCTCATTGCACCATATCAGTTAATTTCTAGTAAGTACACTGCTTAGTCTATGCTCATTGCACCATATCAGTTAATTTCTAGTAAGTACACTGCTTAGCCTATGCTCATTGCACCATATCAGTTAATTTCTAGTAAGTACACTGCTTAGTCTATGCTCATTGCACCATATCAGTTAATTTCTAGTAAGTACACTGCTTAGTCTATGCTCATTGCACCATATCAGTTAATTTCTAGTAAGTACACTGCTTAGTCTATGCTCATTGCACCATATCAGTTAATTTCTAGTAAGTACACTGCTTAGTCTATGCTCATTGCACCATATCAGTTAATTTCTAGTAAGTACACTGCTTAGTCTATGCTCATTGCACCATATCAGTTAATTTCTAGTAAGTACACTGCTTAGTCTATGCTCATTGCACCATATCAGTTAATTTCTAGTAAGTACACTGCTTAGTCTATGCTCATTGCACCATATCAGTTAATTTCTAGTAAGTACACTGCTTAGTCTATGCTCATTGCACCATATCAGTTAATTTCTAGTAAGTACACTGCTTAGTCTATGCTCATTGCACCATATCAGTTAATTTCTAGTAAGTACACTGCTTAGTCTATGCTCATTGCACCATATCAGTTAATTTCTAGTAAGTACACTGCTTAGTCTATGCTCATTGCACCATATCAGTTAATTTCTAGTAAGTACACTGCTTAGTCTATGCTCATTGCACCATATCAGTTAATTTCTAGTAAGTACACTGCTTAGTCTATGCTCATTGCACCATATCAGTTAATTTCTAGTAAGTACACTGCTTAGTCTATGCTCATTGCACCATATCAGTTAATTTCTAGTAAGTACACTGCTTAGTCTATGCTCATTGCACCATATCAGTTAATTTCTAGTAAGTACACTGCTTAGTCTATGCTCATTGCACCATATCAGTTAATTTCTAGTAAGTACACTGCTTAGTCTATGCTCATTGCACCATATCAGTTAATTTCTAGTAAGTACACTGCTTAGTCTATGCTCATTGCACCATATCAGTTAATTTCTAGTAAGTACACTGCTTAGTCTATGCTCATTGCACCATATCAGTTAATTTCTAGTAAGTACACTGCTTAGTCTATGCTCATTGCACCATATCAGTTAATTTCTAGTAAGTACACTGCTTAGTCTATGCTCATTGCACCATATCAGTTAATTTCTAGTAAGTACACTGCTTAGTCTATGCTCATTGCACCATATCAGTTAATTTCTAGTAAGTACACTGCTTAGTCTATGCTCATTGCACCATATCAGTTAATTTCTAGTAAGTACACTGCTTAGTCTATGCTCATTGCACCATATCAGTTAATTTCTAGTAAGTACACTGCTTAGTCTATGCTCATTGCACCATATCAGTTAATTTCTAGTAAGTACACTGCTTAGTCTATGCTCATTGCACCATATCAGTTAATTTCTAGTAAGTACACTGCTTAGTCTATGCTCATTGCACCATATCAGTTAATTTCTAGTAAGTACACTGCTTAGTCTATGCTCATTGCACCATATCAGTTAATTTCTAGTAAGTACACTGCTTAGTCTATGCTCATTGCACCATATCAGTTAATTTCTAGTAAGTACACTGCTTAGTCTATGCTCATTGCACCATATCAGTTAATTTCTAGTAAGTACACTGCTTAGTCTATGCTCATTGCACCATATCAGTTAATTTCTAGTAAGTACACTGCTTAGTCTATGCTCATTGCACCATATCAGTTAATTTCTAGTAAGTACACTGCTTAGTCTATGCTCATTGCACCATATCAGTTAATTTCTAGTAAGTACACTGCTTAGTCTATGCTCATTGCACCATATCAGTTAATTTCTAGTAAGTACACTGCTTAGTCTATGCTCATTGCACCATATCAGTTAATTTCTAGTAAGTACACTGCTTAGTCTATGCTCATTGCACCATATCAGTTAATTTCTAGTAAGTACACTGCTTAGTCTATGCTCATTGCACCATATCAGTTAATTTCTAGTAAGTACACTGCTTAGTCTATGCTCATTGCACCATATCAGTTAATTTCTAGTAAGTACACTGCTTAGTCTATGCTCATTGCACCATATCAGTTAATTTCTAGTAAGTACACTGCTTAGTCTATGCTCATTGCACCATATCAGTTAATTTCTAGTAAGTACACTGCTTAGTCTATGCTCATTGCACCATATCAGTTAATTTCTAGTAAGTACACTGCTTAGTCTATGCTCATTGCACCATATCAGTTAATTTCTAGTAAGTACACTGCTTAGTCTATGCTCATTGCACCATATCAGTTAATTTCTAGTAAGTACACTGCTTAGTCTATGCTCATTGCACCATATCAGTTAATTTCTAGTAAGTACACTGCTTAGTCTATGCTCATTGCACCATATCAGTTAATTTCTAGTAAGTACACTGCTTAGTCTATGCTCATTGCACCATATCAGTTAATTTCTAGTAAGTACACTGCTTAGTCTATGCTCATTGCACCATATCAGTTAATTTCTAGTAAGTACACTGCTTAGTCTATGCTCATTGCACCATATCAGTTAATTTCTAGTAAGTACACTGCTTAGTCTATGCTCATTGCACCATATCAGTTAATTTCTAGTAAGTACACTGCTTAGTCTATGCTCATTGCACCATATCAGTTAATTTCTAGTAAGTACACTGCTTAGTCTATGCTCATTGCACCATATCAGTTAATTTCTAGTAAGTACACTGCTTAGTCTATGCTCATTGCACCATATCAGTTAATTTCTAGTAAGTACACTGCTTAGTCTATGCTCATTGCACCATATCAGTTAATTTCTAGTAAGTACACTGCTTAGTCTATGCTCATTGCACCATATCAGTTAATTTCTAGTAAGTACACTGCTTAGTCTATGCTCATTGCACCATATCAGTTAATTTCTAGTAAGTACACTGCTTAGTCTATGCTCATTGCACCATATCAGTTAATTTCTAGTAAGTACACTGCTTAGTCTATGCTCATTGCACCATATCAGTTAATTTCTAGTAAGTACACTGCTTAGTCTATGCTCATTGCACCATATCAGTTAATTTCTAGTAAGTACACTGCTTAGTCTATGCTCATTGCACCATATCAGTTAATTTCTAGTAAGTACACTGCTTAGTCTATGCTCATTGCACCATATCAGTTAATTTCTAGTAAGTACACTGCTTAGTCTATGCTCATTGCACCATATCAGTTAATTTCTAGTAAGTACACTGCTTAGTCTATGCTCATTGCACCATATCAGTTAATTTCTAGTAAGTACACTGCTTAGTCTATGCTCATTGCACCATATCAGTTAATTTCTAGTAAGTACACTGCTTAGTCTATGCTCATTGCACCATATCAGTTAATTTCTAGTAAGTACACTGCTTAGTCTATGCTCATTGCACCATATCAGTTAATTTCTAGTAAGTACACTGCTTAGTCTATGCTCATTGCACCATATCAGTTAATTTCTAGTAAGTACACTGCTTAGTCTATGCTCATTGCACCATATCAGTTAATTTCTAGTAAGTACACTGCTTAGTCTATGCTCATTGCACCATATCAGTTAATTTCTAGTAAGTACACTGCTTAGTCTATGCTCATTGCACCATATCAGTTAATTTCTAGTAAGTACACTGCTTAGTCTATGCTCATTGCACCATATCAGTTAATTTCTAGTAAGTACACTGCTTAGTCTATGCTCATTGCACCATATCAGTTAATTTCTAGTAAGTACACTGCTTAGTCTATGCTCATTGCACCATATCAGTTAATTTCTAGTAAGTACACTGCTTAGTCTATGCTCATTGCACCATATCAGTTAATTTCTAGTAAGTACACTGCTTAGTCTATGCTCATTGCACCATATCAGTTAATTTCTAGTAAGTACACTGCTTAGTCTATGCTCATTGCACCATATCAGTTAATTTCTAGTAAGTACACTGCTTAGTCTATGCTCATTGCACCATATCAGTTAATTTCTAGTAAGTACACTGCTTAGTCTATGCTCATTGCACCATATCAGTTAATTTCTAGTAAGTACACTGCTTAGTCTATGCTCATTGCACCATATCAGTTAATTTCTAGTAAGTACACTGCTTAGTCTATGCTCATTGCACCATATCAGTTAATTTCTAGTAAGTACACTGCTTAGTCTATGCTCATTGCACCATATCAGTTAATTTCTAGTAAGTACACTGCTTAGTCTATGCTCATTGCACCATATCAGTTAATTTCTAGTAAGTACACTGCTTAGTCTATGCTCATTGCACCATATCAGTTAATTTCTAGTAAGTACACTGCTTAGTCTATGCTCATTGCACCATATCAGTTAATTTCTAGTAAGTACACTGCTTAGTCTATGCTCATTGCACCATATCAGTTAATTTCTAGTAAGTACACTGCTTAGTCTATGCTCATTGCACCATATCAGTTAATTTCTAGTAAGTACACTGCTTAGTCTATGCTCATTGCACCATATCAGTTAATTTCTAGTAAGTACACTGCTTAGTCTATGCTCATTGCACCATATCAGTTAATTTCTAGTAAGTACACTGCTTAGTCTATGCTCATTGCACCATATCAGTTAATTTCTAGTAAGTACACTGCTTAGTCTATGCTCATTGCACCATATCAGTTAATTTCTAGTAAGTACACTGCTTAGTCTATGCTCATTGCACCATATCAGTTAATTTCTAGTAAGTACACTGCTTAGTCTATGCTCATTGCACCATATCAGTTAATTTCTAGTAAGTACACTGCTTAGTCTATGCTCATTGCACCATATCAGTTAATTTCTAGTAAGTACACTGCTTAGTCTATGCTCATTGCACCATATCAGTTAATTTCTAGTAAGTACACTGCTTAGTCTATGCTCATTGCACCATATCAGTTAATTTCTAGTAAGTACACTGCTTAGTCTATGCTCATTGCACCATATCAGTTAATTTCTAGTAAGTACACTGCTTAGTCTATGCTCATTGCACCATATCAGTTAATTTCTAGTAAGTACACTGCTTAGTCTATGCTCATTGCACCATATCAGTTAATTTCTAGTAAGTACACTGCTTAGTCTATGCTCATTGCACCATATCAGTTAATTTCTAGTAAGTACACTGCTTAGTCTATGCTCATTGCACCATATCAGTTAATTTCTAGTAAGTACACTGCTTAGTCTATGCTCATTGCACCATATCAGTTAATTTCTAGTAAGTACACTGCTTAGTCTATGCTCATTGCACCATATCAGTTAATTTCTAGTAAGTACACTGCTTAGTCTATGCTCATTGCACCATATCAGTTAATTTCTAGTAAGTACACTGCTTAGTCTATGCTCATTGCACCATATCAGTTAATTTCTAGTAAGTACACTGCTTAGTCTATGCTCATTGCACCATATCAGTTAATTTCTAGTAAGTACACTGCTTAGTCTATGCTCATTGCACCATATCAGTTAATTTCTAGTAAGTACACTGCTTAGTCTATGCTCATTGCGCCATATCAGTTAATTTCTAGTAAGTACACTGCTTAGTCTATGCTCATTGCACCATATCAGTTAATTTCTAGTAAGTACACTGCTTAGTCTATGCTCATTGCGCCATATCAGTTAATTTCTAGTAAGTACACTGCTTAGTCTATGCTCATTGCACCATATCAGTTAATTTCTAGTAAGTACACTGCTTAGTCTATGCTCATTGCACCATATCAGTTAATTTCTAGTAAGTACACTGCTTAGTCTATGCTCATTGCACCATATCAGTTAATTTCTTGCTGTCTTCGTCTTTCTTCTTTTGGAAACGATCACAAGCAAAATCTTTTTTAATTCCTCATACGTGGAAGTTGTTTCGGCACACTAACACTCACACGACAAGATGACCATAACATGGATTATTGCTATAGCCGTTGAACTGTTACATATGACATAATACATGTAATTTCAAATAGGATTCTTTAAATAGGTTACTCCTGGGTGTTAAGCTGACCATCGGCGATGTTGTTATCGTTGTTGTTGTATGGGATCAACACCATTTCTCAGTGCATGTTAGGCTATACATGCTGGGCATTATAACTGGTGACGGAATAATAACCCGTAATAAAGACGATATATAAAGATATACATAAGAGGTACAAAGTAGCTTCCCCAAATAAGGGGGGTGGGGGGGGGGAGTATACACCAGTCAGAACAGAAAATTTTATCCTTGGATTCTACTGGTGGTCCTGGATTCGAAATTTCGTATAATAAGAATTATTAATGCTCTATCCTATACGGTAATACTATTACTATTTCGTATTATTTAAACATTATTTCAATGTATGATCCAGTAGTTACACTTTCCGCTCTGTTTGATGTATTGTCTATTATAACATCTACACCTTGGAATACACAGTGGCTGTGTATTTAGATGACAATGTTTTACTTGGCCGATATGCGGGTGTCTGCTACACGACTTTATATTGTCGGTTATGAGTATTGTCCAGAGGGAAATGGGGTTGGTGTGTGCATGAACTATATATCGCCTCTCAAGTTCTCCTTCTCGTTGAGTTACTGATAACAGTTTGGTGTATGCTTTCTTTCTTTCTCTATGCCCAGCCCCATGTGTTATGCTGAGTACTTCTATGATCAAAAGATACGATGTTCTGTAAAGATGTTATTTACATCTATCTCAGTTAGTTTGGTATGCTTCTTTTATTCGTTGAAAAAGTTCTTCATGGCTTTAATGAATTGCTGCCAAAGCACAAACCTTTAAGAATGACATATTTGGTAAACCCTCGGTATTTACCATTATCGTATATATAACTGGTCCGCCATATTTCTCTTTACCCTCTTAGATTGTCATGCATTTTATATATGTTTAAGACGCAAGCATGGGGAATTTAATTTCGTATTCGTTAGAGCTATGACTAATGCCAAATATCTCTCTCTCTCTCTCTCTCTCTCTCTCTCTCTCTCTCTCTCTCTCTCTCTCTCTACCACACACACACACACACACACACACACACACACACACATATTAGATCGCGTTTGTTCTGGATTATTAGCAACTAATGTATATATCATGCCGTGGTCTGTATTTCATCCATTTACACCTTGTGATATTTTCGCTAGCTTCTTTGGAGTCATTAAATTTCATACCTTGTTTCGTGAATATATGAAATTTTCAGAAACATTGAGTACTTAGAGAAACATTTCACTTTTTTTCTAAATAAATATAAAAAGCAAACACACATTACAACAGCGATGTATATATATATACACATACATACACATATACACATACATACATACATACATACATACATACATACATACATACATACATACATACACGCACACACACAGACACAGACATGCGTACACACACACACATACATACATACATACATACATACATACATACATACATACATACATACATACATACATACATACATACATACATACATACAGAATGGTATGAGAATTACGGTGATAAGGACGCCAAGAGGTTCAGGTGGAACTATATAAAGGGGTAGTAAGTCGCATATATATGCATAAATTATGGTCAACTACTTTATAGTCATTGTACTACTTGTGTTGAAAATCTATTTTTTAAGTCAACAAATGTCTAGTCATACATTTCGTCTGATGACATGGAACGTAAAAGGAGCTATGTATGGTGCACCATATTTGTACTCTTTGCTAAATGAGGTAGATATTGCAGTGCTTACTGAACACTGGATTCTTCCGGAGCAACTCAACTTCCTAGACAATTTACATCCTACCTTCAGTCCTATATGGATGTGAATTATGGTCGAATATGACAAACACCAATATAGAAGAACTTGAGCTATGTCAGAGATATGCAGCGCGACGTATGCAAGCTTTCGATAAATATTCGCCCATAGAGGCTACGCGTAGTACCTTAGGACTCTGGTCAATGGAAGCATACATTGATAAGATGAAATTGTGCTTTTTCAACCGGCTGTGTAGGGGCGATTGGACTCTTATCTGGAAAAAGATTTTCATTTTGCGTTTATGTCAGTACTTGACCAACCCAATTAGACAGACGGGGTTTATAGCAGATATTGAAAAAATATTCAAGAAATATGGTATGGGAAGTGTTCTCTTAGACTATGCAGTAAGAGTACAAACCGAAGGTAAACTTGTTTGGAATCGGAATATTATTGATAATATTCAAAACATCGAAGAATCTACCTGGAATACAGATATTGAACTAAGGAGCGATTTAATTCACTTCAGAAACATTCATTTGGACTTAAAACCAAGCAGTATATGGTTTGTTGGACGTAAATTTCCATCTATGTTATGGCCTCTCTCTGAAATAGTGAAACTATATATCATGCCTGTTGGAAAAGTTATGATATGTAAACTCTGTGGAAAAGAGACTGACGACAGAGCGAAACATCTTATCTTAGGTTGTGAAAAGCTCCTTGAAGAACGAAACGTCTTCTTTGAGAGGGTGATTGACACTTTAGAGGTGAGAGACGGGGTTAATTTATTTAATCAAGAAGACGATATACTATTGGAGACACTTCTTGGAAGCAGAGTAGATTGCTTGTCGTCTATCGACGATGATGTATGGGATAAACTCATGTTGGTAACGGCAAAAAGCATAACCTCATTTTACAATAAAATGCATTCCCTACTCTCAACCAACATGTCATAACATAACAGCAATAATAAGTAGTTAATTTAGATAAATAAATAAATTAATTTGAAAAAAAACAAACAAAAAAAATATTCTGCTGTTGTCAAATTCCGCAATTTTGATGTATTACAGATCACGGAAATATAATGCTCTCTGGCTCATATAATATACGAGTGTCACCTTTTGCTATCTTTATTCCTTTGAGAAGGATTTCATGCTGTTCCTCATATATATGTATAAATGTGTGTATATGTGTGTATATATGTATGTGTAAATATGTGTTTGGGTGTGTAAATATATATGTATGTGTATGTGTGTACATTTATATATATATATGTGTGTGTGTGTATGTATGTATGCATAAACATATATGTCATGTAGAAAGAACTACATTGATAATTACACTGGTATACGTTTCCAGTTTGTTTCAATTATATTCTTTTGTGTTGTATTTCATGATTTTGTATTATCCTGAATTTGATTAATCTGATGTAATCTCTATTGAAGAGGAAATAAAGTCAGTCAGTCAGTCAGTCAGTCAGTCATACAGAATGGTATGAGAATTACGGTGATAAGGACGCCAAGAGGTTCAGGTGGAACTATATAAAGGGGTAGTAAGTCGCATATATATATGCATAAATTATGGTCAACTACTTTATAGTCATTGTACTACTTGTGTTGAAAATCTATTTTTTAAGTCAACAAATGTCTAGTCATACATTTCGTCTGATGACATGGAACGTAAAAGGAGCCATGTATGGTGCACCATATTTGTACTCTTTGCTAAATGAGGTAGATATTGCAGTGCTTACTGAGCACTGGCTTCTTCCGGAGCAACTCAACTTCCTAGACAATTTACATCCACAGTTTAAATCTTTCTCACGCTCTGACAATAGGTTAAAAGTGAATTTCGAAGAAAGGATAAGACATACAGGGTTTGGGAGAATAGCAATCCTATATAGGAAGTCACTCTGCGTTAATCCTTTGTTGAGCGTCGGCAGTGATAGAGTCTTAGGGATAGAAGTGATATGTAATGATAAATTGAAATATTTTGTATTTGGAGCACTTTTGCCATCAACTAATTTTCCTATTGCAAGTTACTATGAAACAATGGAAGAATTAAAGGACCAGTTTGATATGTTCTGTAAAGAAGGCATTCCCATACTCGCGGGTGATTTCAATGGCCAGTTAAGTTCATTGCTTAGCTTCAAAACGAACTAACAACAAACGCTAGAGGTGCTATTCTAGAAAAGTTTCTGACCGATAGGCACTTAATATCCGTTAATAGTCAATCTATTTGTGAAGGACCTGACTTTACATTTTTCTCAATCGATGGTAAATCCAAGTCGTTGATAGACCATATACTATTGCAAAAAGACAAATTCGATTTAGTGGTTAAGGCCGAAATAATTGATGATCATCCTTTGAACATTTCAGATCATCATCCTGTAAAAATAGAGTTGGTCATTCTTCTTGCATATAATATAATCATGGCTGACAAGCATATAATTCCCTCCATAAATTGGAAGAAAGCATCGGCAGAACAAATAAATAGGTATAAGGAAGCAACACGCAATGAATTTTTAGCGCAACTGCATAAGGCAGAACTAGTGACAAATGTCGATATTGATAGTATTATTCAAGACACGGTAAAGATTTTACATGACGCAGCTTCTAGGTTTCTGCCCATAAAAAGGTTTTGCCCATACGCTAACCCTTATTGGAAATTACTAAACGTAAAAAAGTTTCATACAGAAATGAGGCTGAAACGTAGGGTATGGATCTCTGATGGTAGGCCAAGAGGATGGGAATTTCAGTCATACGCGAACTATAAGAAAGCGAAGAAATGTTTTGGAAAAGAGTTACTGAGAGCAAAAGAAATGTATGACAGAGAACAGTTCAGTGAGCTTGAAAAGGCTGCAGAGCTCGATATTTCTACTTTCTATAAGTTTATACGGAATAAAAGACATAAACGTGATTACATATACGAAATTGAATCTAACGGAAAAATTGTACGTGACCACGACTCTATTAGAGACTTATGGGCAAATCATTTTTCCAATTTGTCACTACCTGACAATGCCTATTTGTACGATAAGAATCATTACCAGATGGTCTTAGCAGAGGTTAAAAAACAGAGTATAGAAACCCATTCCCACTTTGATGAAGTTCTTGACAAAATTCCCACTAGAGAAGAAATCAGTAGTGCAATTAGTTCTCTCAGTAAAAATAAGGCATGTGGTCACGACGGTATTGTTGCCGAGCATTTACTGTTTGCGGACACTCAAAGCAGTGTACAGTTACTTGAAACTGTCTTCAAAAAAGTGTACGAGGCCGAGGAGTACCCATGCCATTTTAAACAAGGTTTAGTAATACCAATATTTAAAGGAGGGGGAAAAAGCAAATTAGATATGAATAACTACCGTGATATAACTATAGTTCCAGTGCTTCAGAAAATCCTAGAGCAAATTATATATAATAGACTACTTATATTTTCTAAGCACATTAATTTTCCAAATCCAATGCAACAAGGTTTTAGGAATAATTGTGGCAGTATCACTGCAGCGTTTTGTATCAAAGAATCTATATGCTACTATATGGATAAAGATACTCCTGTCTATGCAACATTTCTTGATAATGCTAAGGCATTCAATACAGTCTGGCACAATGGGTTATTTTACAAGCTGTACAAACTTGGCATTAAAGGGAAGACGTGGCGCATCATAAAAGACTCGTTTAAGGGAGTAACTAGTTCTGTTTTATTTGCGGGCAAATTGTCCAAATATTTCAATATTAAGCAGGGTGTAGGGCAGGGTCGTATCTTGTCCGCTTGGTTCTTTCTCGTTATGATAGACGATTTGATCACTGATTTAGATCACACTTTGCGAGGCCTAAATCTTGTCGATCTCCACCTGCCGTGTGTCTTATTAGCGGATGACACAACTGTAATGGCTAATTCGCATCATTCGATGCAGCATCTGCTCGATACAATCTCTAATTATGCGAAAAGGTGGAGATTGAAATATAACGCAGATAAAAGTTGCAGCATCCTCTTTACAAACAAAAGAAGAAATGATATCCCTTTTCTTCTATTCGACAAATCGCCAATTCCAGTAGTCAAAAGTAAGAAATATGCCGGCATACCTCTAACGTACAACTTTAAACCTAACGATGCGATAAAAGAAGCATGCGATAAAGGTAAACACTTATTAAACTCTTTTTATTTTATTGGTATCAGAGAAGGAGGAATGAACCCTCTAACAAGTATGAAAATCTGGAAAAGAATCATTCTACCTTCAGTCCTATATGGATGTGAATTATGGTCAAATATGACAAACACCAATATAGAAGAACTTGAGCTATGTCAGAGATATGCAGCGCGACGTATGCAAGCTTTCGATAAATATTCGCCCATAGAGGCTACGCGTAGTACCTTAGGACTCTGGTCAATGGAAGCATACATTGATAAGATGAAATTGTGCTTTTTCAACCGGCTGTGTAGGGGCGATTGGACTCTTATCTGGAAAAGGATTTTTATTCTGCGTTTATGTCAGTACTTGACCAACCCAATTAGACAGACGGGGTTTATAGCAGATATTGAAAAAATATGAAATATGGTATGGGAAGTGTTCTCTTAGACTATGCAGTAAGAGTACAAACCGAAGGTAAACTTGTTTGGAATCGGAATATTATTGATAATATTCAAAACATCGAAGAATCTACCTGGAATACAGATATTGAACTAAGGAGCGATTTAATTCACTCCAGAAACATTCATATGGACTTAAAACCAAGCAGTATATGGTTTCTTGGACGTAAATTTCCATCTATGTTATGGCCTCTCTCTGAAATAGTGAAACTATATATCATGCCTGTTGGAAAAGTTATGATATGTAAACTCTGTGGAAAAGAGACTGACGACAGAGCGAAACATCTTATCTTAGGTTGTGAAAAGCTCCTTGAAGAACGAAACGTCTTCTTTGAGAGGGTGATTGACACTTTAGAGGTGAGAGACGGGGTTAATTTATTTAATCAAGAAGACGATATACTATTGGAGACACTTCTTGGAAGCAGAGTAGATTGCTTGTCGTCTATCGACGATGATGTATGGGATAAACTCATGTTGGTAACGCCAAAAAGCATAACCTCATTTTACAATAAAATGCATGCCCTACTTTCAACCAACATGTCATAACATAACAGCAATAATAAGTAGTTAATCTAGATAAATAAATAAATTAATTAAAAAAAAAAAAAAAAAAAAAAATATTCTGCTGTTGTCAAATTCCGCAATTTTGATGTATTACAGATCACGGAGATATAATGCTCTCTGGCTCATATAATATACGAGTGTCACCTTTTGCTATCTTTATTCCTTTGAGAAGGATTTCATGCTGTTCCTCATATATATGTATAAATGTGTGTATATGTGTGTATATATGTATGTGTAAATATGTGTTTGGGTGTGTAAATACATATGTATGTGTATGTGTGTACATTTATATGCATGTGTGTGTGTGTGTGTGTGTGTGTGTGCATAAACATATATGTCATGTAGAAAGAACTACATTGATAATTACACTGGTATACGTTTCCAATTTGTTTCATTTATATTCTTTTGTGTTGTATTTCATGATTTTGTATTATCCTGAATTTGATTAATCTGATGTAATCTCTATTGAAGAGGAAATAAAGTCAGTCAGTCAGTCAGTCATACATACATACATACATACATACATACATACATACATACATACATACATACATACATACATACATACATATGTTTAACCAGATCTTGGGAAAGTTGATATAAATACCTAACTCAATGTTGTTTGTGGATTTCTCAGAAAAAAATCCATCATTTTGTGCACACGAGTAGAGTGTACGTCCATCATTATATTGTTTGCACAGTAGGTTACAAAACCTTATTATACTCGTATCTTTCGCTAATGTATTCCAAACCATTTTCTCTCTATTTTTTCAACAATATTTTGCAGACAATACCTCACCCATATTTCCATATTATGCAATAAAACAAATAGGAATACTCAAACTTACTATTAACATATCACTCCTTTAAAGTCTATAGCCGTACAGTATAACATATCAACACTTATACACACTGTTTACATATCACTCCTTTAAAGTCTATAGCCGTACAGTAAAACATATCAACACTTATACACACTGTTAAAATATCACTCCTTTAAAGTCTATAACCATACAGTATAACATATCAACACTTATACACACTGTTTACATATCACTCCTTTAAAGTCTATAGCCGTACAGTATAACATATCAACACTTATACACACTGTTAACATATCACTCCTTTAAAGTCTATAGCCGTACAGTATAACATATCAACACTTATACACACTGTTAACATATCACTCCTTTAAAGTCTATAACCATACAGTATAACATATCAACACTTATACACACTGTTAACATATCACTCCTTTATAGTATATAGCCATAGAGTAAAACATATCAACACTTATACACACTGTTAACATATCACTCCTTTAAAGTCTATAGCCATACAGTATAATATATCAACACTTATACACACTGTTAACATATCACTCCTTTAAAGTCTAAAGCCGTACAGTATAACATATCAACACTTTTACACACTGTTAACATATCACTCCTTTAAAGTCTATAGCCGTACAGTATAACATATCAACATTAATACACACTGTTAACATATCACTCGTTTAAAGTATATAGCCAAAGAGTAAAACATATCAACACTTATACACACTATTCATATATCACTCCTTTAAAGTCTATAGCCATACAGTAAAACATATCAACACTTATACACACTGTTAACATATCACTCCTTTAAAGTCTATAGCCGTACAGTAAAACATATCAACACTTATACACACTGTTAACATATCACTCCTTTAAAGTTTATAACCGTACAGTAAAACATATCAACACTTATACACACTGTTAACATATCACTCCTTTAAAGTCTATAGCCATACAGTAAAACATATCAACACTTATACACACTGTTAACATATCACTCCTTTAAAGTCTATAACCATACAGTATAACATATCAACACTTATACACACTGTTAACATATCACTCCTTTAAAGTCTATAGCCGTACAGTATAACATATCAACACTTTTACACACTGTTAACATATCACTCCTTTAAAGTTTATAACCGTACAGTATAACATATCAACACTTATACACACTGTAAACATATCACTCCTTTAAAGTCTATAACCATTCAGTAAAACATATCAACACTTATACACGCTGTTAACATATCACTCCTTTATAGTATATAGCCATAGAGTAAAACATATCAACACTTATACACACTGTTAACATATCACTCCTTTAAAGTCTATAGCCATACAGTATAATATATCAACACTTATACACACTGTTAACATATCACTCCTTTAAAGTCTAAAGCCGTACAGTATAACATATCAACACTTATACACACTGTTAACATATCACTCCTTTAAAGTCTATAACCATACAGTAAAACATATCAACACTTATACACGCTGTTAACATATCACTCCTTTATAGTATATAGCCATAGAGTAAAACATATCAACACTTATACACACTGTTAACATATCACTCCTTTAAAGTCTATAGCCGTACAGTAAAACATATCAACACTTATACACACTGTTAACATATCACTCCTTTAAAGTCTATAGCCATACAGTAAAACATATCAACACTTATACACACTGTTAACATATCACTCCTTTAAAGTCTATTGCCGTACAGTAAAACATATCAACACTTATACACACTGTTAACATATCACTCCTTTAAAGTTTATAGCCGTACAGTATAACATATCAACACTTATACACACTGTTAACATATCACTCCTTTAAAGTCTATAGCCGTACAGTAAAACATATCAACACTTTTACACACTGTTAACATATCACTCCTTTAAAGTCAATAGCCGTACAGTATAACATATCAACACTTTTACACACTGTTAACATATCACTCCTTTAAAGTCTATAGCCATACAGTATAACATATCAACACTTATACACACTGTTAACATATCACTCCTTTAAAGTCTATAGCCGTACAGTATAACATATCAACACTTTTACACACTGTTAACATATCACTCCTTTAAAGTTTATAACCGTACAGTATAACATATCAACACTTATACACACTGTAAACATATCACTCCTTTAAAGTCTATAACCATACAGTATAACATATCAACACTTATACACACTGTTAAAATATCACTCCTTTAAAGTTTATAGCCGTACAGTATAACATATCAACACTTTTACACACTGTTAACATATCACTCCTTTAAAGTTTATAGCCGTACAGTATAACATATCAACACTTTTACACACTGTTAACATATCACTCCTTTAAAGTTTATAGCCGTACAGTATAACATATCAACACTTATACACACTGTTAACATATCACTCCTTTAAAGTCTATAACCATACAGTATAACATATCAACACGTATACACACTATTCATATATCACTCCTTTAAAGTCTATAGCCGTACAGTATAACATATCAACACTTTTACACACTGTTAACATACCGCACCTTTAAGGTCTATAGCTATAGGGCAAAACATATCCAACTATTAATTTCTCTTCAAACGTCGTTATGCAGCTGTCGATTTCTTGTTTAAAATTATCAATTGTTGTGTTAGATGCAATACCCTCCATACTAACTTACGTGCTTAATTCAGTTTTAAATGTCTCTATGTTCTATTTCTCATTTAACTATATCAGTTTGTTCTCGTAATAATACATTTGTATTTTGTCTACTTCACCTTTTAAGTTACAGATGCCAGTACTGACTGTAAAGAGATCTGCTTTAAAGGATGTGTTTATGTTGCTACCTTTTGTTCCATATCATCTAAACGATCCTTGATAGCTTCATCTTTTTCCCTAATTCGTCAATACAGCATTGCAAATCGTTAATATTTTAACAAGTTCTCCATATATAAGTTATTTGTTAAATCTAGTTTGCTTATTGTTTCTTATTCAGCATATAGTTCACGTTTGAGAATTGATAAAGCTTGATTATTTAAGCTTTCCAAGTGTTTGGTATTGATAGACCGTAGGTTATCCTCACCTATCTGATATTGTCTTTAATTAACATTGACTTTATTCATTAAGTCCACTATCATTTAATTGACTTTTTCAAAGTAAGCATTGTTTATCGGAAATTGCGTGAGTTATATATGTCATCTTACCTCCCAAACTTGATCACCAACACTATAGTCACCGACTAACTTTATCACCAAAGCTTGTAAGTAATCATCAACTTTATCACCAATGCTTTAAGGTCAAAAGCCAACTTTCTCATCAACACTCTAATGTGATCAACCATCTTTCTCACCAAGGCTTTAAGGTCATAAGCCAACTTTTTCACCAACGCTCTAAGGGATCAACCAACTTTCTCACCAACGCTCTAAGGTGATCAACCATGTTTATCACCAACGCTCTAAGATGATCAACCATGTTTATCACCAACTCTTTAAGGTCATAAGCCAACTTTATCACCAACGCTCTAAGGTGATCAACCAACTTTCTCACCAACGCTCTAAGGTGATCAACCATGTTTATCACCAACGCTCTAAGGTGATCAACCATTTTTATCACCAACTCTTTAAGGTCATAAGCCAACTTTCTCACCAACGCTCTAAGGTGATCAACCAACTTTCTCACCAACGCTCTAAGGTGATCACCCATGTTTATCACCAACTCTCTAAGGTGATCAAACAACCTTATCACCAAAGCTCCATAATCATCAACCAACTTTATTTCCAACGCTCTAAAGTCATCCAACAACTTTATCACAAAAGCGTGGAAGTAATCATCCAAGTTTATCACCAACGCTTGGAAGTAACCAACCAACTTTATCACTAACGCTATAAGATCATCAACCAACTTTATTACCAAAGCTCTAAAGTCATCGACTAACTTTATCACCAAAGCTTGTTTGAATCTAGAGACCATAAGCTTGGTTATTTGAATCTAGAGACTATAGACCTTGTTAACTGAATTTAGAGACCATATACTTGGTTATTAGAATCTAGAGACTGTAGACATAGTTTTTTGAATACCGAGACTATATAAATGGTTATTAGAATCTAGAGACTGTATACATAGTTTTTTGAATACCGAGACTATATAAATGGTTATTAGAATCTAGAGACTGTATACATAGTTTTTTGAATACCGAGACTATATAAATGGTTATTAGAATCTAGAGACTGTATACATAGTTTTTTGAATACCGAGACTATATAAATGGTTATTAGAATCTAGAGACCATAGACTCTGAATCTAGCGACTAAAGACTTTATTAACTGAATTTAGATACTATAGATTTAGTTATTTGAATTTAGAGACTAAAGACTTGGTTATTTGAATTTAGAGACTAAAGACTTGGTTATTTGAATCTAGAGACTAAAGACTTGGTTATTTGAATTTAGAGACTAAAGACTTGGTTATTTGAATTTAGAGACTAAAGACTTGGTTATTTGAATTTAGAGACTAAAGACTTGGTTATTTGAATCTAGAGACTAAAGACTTGGTTATTTGAATTTAGAGACTATATACATTATTATTTGAATCTTGAGACTATAGACATTGTTATTTGAATTTAGAGACTATATACATTATTATTTGAATCTTGAGACTATAGACATTATTATTTGAATCTAGAGACTATATACATTATTATTTGAATCTAGAGACTATATACATTATTATTTGAATCTTGAGACTATAGACATTGTTATTTGAATTTAGAGACTATATACATTATTATTTGAATCTAGAGACTATATACATTATTATTTGAATCTTGAGACTATATACATTATTATTTGAATCTTGAGACTATAGACATTGTTATTTGAATTTAGAGACTATATACATTATTATTTGAATCTAGAGACTATATACATTATTATTTGAATCTTGAGACTATAGACATTGTTATTTGAATTTAGAGACTATATACATTATTATTTGAATCTAGAGACTATATACATTATTATTTGAATCTAGAGACTATATACATTATTATTTGAATCTTGAGACTATATACATTATTATTTGAATCTTGAGACTATAGACATTGTTATTTGAATTTAGAGACTATATACATTATTATTTGAATCTAGAGACTATATACATTATTATTTGAATCTAGAGACTATATACATTATTATTTGAATCTTGAGACTATAGACATTGTTATTTGAATTTAGAGACTATGGAGCTTGTTAATTGAATCTAGAAACTGACTTTGTTAATTGAATCTAGACACTATAGACACGGATAACTGAATCTACAGACTATAGACTTGGTTATTTGAATTTACAGACTATAGACATGGTCATTTGAATCTAGAGACCGTAGGCTTTGCTAACTGAATCTAGAAACTATAGAATTTAATTGAATTCAGATAATATAGGCTTTATTATTTGAATTTAGAGACTATATACTTGGTTATTTGAATCTAGAGACCATGTGTTGTCCTTAATCTTCCTGTGAAAACTGCATGCATTGTACATTGTGATGAAACTTACGTTCAAAGGCCAGTAAATCTAAAAAGCAGATGAGAGACATTCAGCAAACCATTAAGATCATAACACTGCCAAATACTTTGTTACAATTTCTCCACATGGCCCAATAATGTTCATATCTAAAGCTCATGGTGGTAGACCTAGTGACACAAATACCGTTCACTAAAGTAATTTCATGGCAGACCGTGGCTTTACAACAGAGGACATGCTCTTTCTCCTGAGGATTGATCTCGATATTTGTGCACGGAATGGTGTGTATTTTACTTTTATTTATTTATTTATTTATTTATTTATTTATTTATTTATTTATTTATTACGTTTTTACTATATTAAAATAGAAGATCAGTGGTTTAAAAAATGTATTGCATCTAAATAAGATGCGCCATCATTACCCCCACCTACTCCATCCCACCCCCACCCCAATCCCATCTCCATCCCATCCGTTCCATAACCCCATTTTACCAGGTAAATATTGACCACACTTATTTTTTTCATAGATTTCATGATATACTGTGCAACTAGTTCCATTGATAGATGATTATACTACTCACGTTGCCTAGCAACAGGTTTATACGAAACATTCAGTTCAATTTCGAAAATGGCTGATAAAATATAACTGGAACGTTTGTAGATGAATGATATGACATTTATTACTGTTGAAGCGCAGTGCGTTTATCATTAACGAATTAATAAAGTAAATAATTGTGTTTTTAAATATATCAAGACATACATATCTGAATATTTATTACACCCACAAAGATTCCACATGTGATTCTTCCAGCATTCTGGATACTGAATAGAATAAATCCAATCTGGCATACCGCGACCAATGTAAGTACTGATCTACACGGGTTGTATAAAGCACATACATATTACCGAACGCGAACCATTAGTATATCTTAGGAAGAGTGGAGATAAAACGTGTCCAAAATTAAAATCAATAACGGAGCAAAAACAGTTTCAAAATCGAAATAAACACGGTTCAAATGCTCAAATTTACCCCTAATTTAAGTTTAAACTTTAATGGCATAATCGTAGACAATGAAACAACTGTTACCGCCGTACAATCTTAAACATGTCGAGGAACATTCTTGTCAATAACGAATTCTTCATCTGTTTTATGTCAAAATTATTTTATGTGTTCTCTATAGTAGAAACGTCAGTTTAGATGAAGTAAATACTTTATCATAATATAGATGCAATCTACCAATGCGTGCCAACGTGCTTTCAGTTTTTTGGGAGTTTTTTTCCACCTTGGTCTACACGTAACAAGCATAACATATTATGAAAATTCCTTATTAACGAATACCTTTATATTCTGTATAAAAATCAATGCAGCATGTGGACCATTCGAATTTTTAAATAGCTCCAAATTTACTCTAACAAATGCTGCTTCATTTATGAAGGTGACGTCATAAGGACTTGCATATGAAGTCGTTTTTAATTCTTGCTTAGATATCAAGTGCAATTTTTGCGGTCTTAAAATGCTGACCACTTTTTGGCCATGACATTTTCAGATCAACTAAATTTGCTTAATAATTAAGTTATTTCTAGTCAAAAAGTGGCCATATAATATTTACCCCGTTTGATCGTATGATAATCAGTATCCACTTAACCGATAGAGCATCTACTCCATTAATCGCATGATAATCAGTGTGTGTGTGTGTGTGTGTGTGTGTGTGTGTGTGTGTGTGTGTGTATGTGTGTGTGTGTGTGTGTGTGTGTGTGTGTGTGATTTGGATTTGTTACGTAGTTTTATTTTTTTTATAGTCTTATCGCTTCGATGCCTGCAATGTGACAGTTTATATTGATATCTAGCACTGGAGCATCATGCTGCAGACATGTAGCATGATGTCCCACCCAGTCACATTATCCTGACACCAGGTCGACCAGTCCCAACAGCTGCTAGTGCCATTTTTATAAGCCTTTGTTTTACCTCGACTGAACATCGAACCCGCGATCTTACGCAAACTATTTAGGCCACCTGAGCAATCCCATAATAAGCAGTATCCATTAAATATATACAATAATATCGCTTTAATCTGAAGATAGCCAGTATCCATTGAATATATAAAGTACTCACTTTGTTAATCCCATGATCATCAGTATCCATTAAATAAACATAGTACCCACTCCTTCAATCCCATGATAATCAGTATCCATTACATCGACATAGTACCCACTCCTTCAATCCCATAATGATCAGTATACATTACATCGACATAGTACCCACTCCTTTCATCCCATGATAAGCAGTATCCATTGAATATAAAGTATCCATTCTTTAATCCCATGATAATCAGTATCCATTGAATATATAAAGTATTCACTCCTTCAATCCCATGATAATCAGTATCCATTAAATCGATATAGTATCCACTCCTTTAATCCCATGATAATCAGTATCCATTAAATCGATATAGTACCCACTCCTTTAATCCCATGATAATCAGTATCCATTAAATCGATATAGTACCCACTCCTTTAATCCCATGATAATCAGTATCCATTGAATATAAAGTAGCGATTCTTTAACCCGATGATAATCAGTATCCAATGACTCTATGTAGTACCCAGCCCTCTAATACCATGATAATTAGTATATCGATTAAATCTATAGAGTACCGACCCCTTTAATCCCATGATAATCGGTATCCATTTAATATGAAAACCACCCACCCTTTTATCAAATTATAATCAGTATCTATTGAATCTATACCGCACATTTCACCAAGGAAAGTAATCAGTACGGAAGAATTGTGTTTTTAAAAGAGGGCTCTCAAATCTTTATCTGTTACATGCTACGAAAACTCCAACTCTCACATTAGTGTTATGTGTCATTACAAAATAGTTACAGGAATGTATAAAATAATTCTTTTTAAAACAATCTTTTTACATGTCATAGTTTGTCTTCCTATTCGCATCTTACATCCTCGTTTTCAGTCTTCTTTCCACTGTAAGCCAGAGATTGATCTTTATTCAAGATGCATGAAAACATCATTCAAGTTGATTTTTGTGCGGGGGGGAGGGGTATTTACGCTGTTGTGCGGGTTTTGTTTTTGTGATTTCTGTACAGATTATTGTAATTAAATTATATGATGGTGATGATGATAATGTGACATGTTAGTAAAAAATATATCCTAATATACTTCCAGAAATTATTTATTTATACCGTTACATGGCATTTAATTCTTTATTAATAAGTTGCATGGTGACAATTGTTTATTAATTCAGTTAACTGGCATTAAATTGATAATTAATAATTAATAATAATTTGTGTTACTCATTTATTAATACAGTTATATCGTGCTTAATGTTTATTAATAGTTATTCCGTGCCTACTTATTTATTAATACAGGTACACGGTAATTAATTATTCATTAATGCAGTTACATGGTACGTAATTATTTATTAATACAGTAACTTGGTTCTTTTTTTTTTTTAATACAGTTACATGGTTCTGAATTGTTTATTAATACCGTTACATGGCACTAAATTATTTGTTAATGGCGGCTACATGGTATTTAATTAATTATGAATACAGTTACATGGCACTTAATGAGACGACTCCATAGTTCGGCCCACTTAGCCGATCTACTAATTGTTTCTACCTGTCAGATAATGGGACGCATAAAACGAAATATGTGTATAAGGTAAGAAATGTATATTTTATGATCCTACCAAATTAGATCAGGATAAACACGACAAAGCATGCACATCTTCCACAAAATGCATTCCTTTCTCTTGTTTACTTTGGTTAAGACATCGATTGCAACATTGTGGCTTTGTGGCATTTAGTATGTTTTTTCTTTTGAGTGATCGTTGACGGGTACTCGGAAATTTACATATAAATGTCCTATATTACGAAATAACGTTTCTTACTTAGCATCCATGGCATTATAACTGTATCAGTATGGAATATGACTGAGGAATTTAGCATCCATGGCATTATAATTGTATCTGTATGGAATATGATTGAGGCATTTAGCATCCATGGCATTATAATTGTATCTGTATGGAATATGATTGAGGCATTTAGCATCCATGACATTATAATTGTATCTGTATGGAATATGATTGAGGCATTTAGTATCCATGGCATTATAATTGCATTTACTGTATATGGGAATATGGTTGAGGCATTTAGCATCCATGGCATTATAATTGTATTTACTGTATATGGGAATATGGTTGAGGCATTTAGCATCCATGGCATTATAATTGTATCTGTATGGAATATGATTGAGGTATTACCATCCATGGCATTATAATTATATTTACTGTATATGGGAATATGGTTGAGGCATTTAGCATCCATGGTATTATAATTGTATCTGTATGGAATATGATTGAGGCATTTAGCATCCATGGCATTATAACTGTATCTGTATGGAATATGATTTAGGCATTTAGCATCCATGGCATTATAATTGTATCTGTATGGAATATGATTGAGGCATTTAGCATCCATGGCATTATAATTGTATTTACTGTATATGGGAACATGGTTCAGGCATTTAGCATCCTTGGCATTATAACTGTATCTGTATAGAATATGATTGCGGCATTACCATCCATGGCATTATAATTGTATTTACTGTATATGGGAATATGGTTGAGGCATTTAGCATCCATGGCATTATAATTGTATCTGTATGGAATATGATTGAGGCATTTAGCATCCATGGCATTATAATTGTATTTACTGTATATGGGAATATGGTTGAGGCATTTAGCGTCCATGGCATTATAATTGTATCTGTATGGAATATGATTGAGGCATTTAGCATCCATGGCATTATAATTGTATCTGTATGGAATATGATTGAGGCATTACCATCCATGGCATTATAATTGTATTTACTGTATATGGGAATATGGTTGAGGCATTTAGCGTCCATGGCATTATAATTGTATCTGTATGGAATATGATTGAGGCATTTAGTATCCATGGCATTATAACTGTATCTGTATGGAATATGATTGAGGCATTTAGCATCCATGGCATTATAATTGTATCTGTATGGAATATGATTGAGGCATTTAGCATCCATGGCATTATAATTGTATCTGTATGGAATATGATTGAGGCATTTAGCATCCATGGCATTATAACTGTATCTGTATGGAATATGATTGAGGCATTTAGCATCCATGGCATTATAATTGTATCTGTATGGAATATGATTGAGGCATTTAGCATCCATGGCGTTATAATTGTATCTGTATGGAATATGATTGAGGCATTTAGCATCCATAGCGTTATAATTGTATCTGTATGGAATATGATTGAGGCATTTAGCATCCATGGCATTATAATTGTATCTGTATGGAATATGATTGAGGCATTACCATCCATGGCATTATAATTGTATTTACTGTATATGGGAGTATGGTTGAGGCATTTAGCATCCATGGCATTATAATTTGTATCTATATGGGAATATGGTTAAGGCTATAGGACTTAGGTGTACCATCTTACTGGCACTGATTAGGCAGTATGCATTTTACAAATCCAGAAATACTTTGTCCATAGTCAAGTTGCCTGCTTTTAGCAATATATTTTGGTTTATATCTTTGCCACCCTGCTCCCATGTATATCGTGACATACTCAATGTTGATAAAGCGACTAAAAATACCAGACTGTCGTAAAAATGATAATAGCTGGTATTTCTCGTAACGTATTTAACCTACTATTTTAAATAGGAATACTTGTGAAAATGCCATATATTTTGAGAACGAATAGTTACTTTAGTACAGTTTTCACTGCTTAAAATTTATGAATATTGCTACAGATATTATTGTTTCTATTTTCTCATTTAATTTGATGGTGACATCTCCGTATTTAGCGTTCTTCGTTCCAGTTACATTCATCGTAGGCGGGGCCCCGAGTGGTTAGGTTTATAGAAGATTACAACAGTATATGTGAGCTCTTTTAGTTCGGGCCTGACATGGAGGAACGAAAGGGATAAGTTGGATCGATTTTTGGATGATATTCAGCAATTAGACAGTGATGTTAAGACCTCATCGCGGGGGAAAGCTTAATCCTGGATTGGCTTGGTAGCTCCCTTGCAGATAAATGGTGATTGCAAGATAGCATAGCGGGAGCAAAACTGAAATGTTGGATTAGCTTGGGTGCTCCCATGCAGTTAGATGGTGATTGTAATTCATCGGGACATGTCCAATGTATCTGGCAAAAAATCCCAAGATTAATTCGTACAACACGATCGGGATACAGAAATTATTAAGACATTACTAACGATATTAACCAGCTGGTTCCAGCCTCTCTGAAACCGTATGTTCCTATTACAGGGCCACATTTCAAGGCTATTGGCGTTCAAAAATTATTTCCATTAGTGTAATTCATCGATTAACTTTGCTGTCTAAACAATTTATCAGTTTTGGGGGTTTTCTCGTTTAACTGTTTGTAAAATGTAATTTATAAATTTAAAAACAATTAATTTCATGTTTCTTTAAAAATTCTTTAAAAATTCAGATTAATTTATTTTTTTCCTTTCAAATTAATTTGCAGACAATTTGTATCTTTTATTACAGTTAACTTTTTACTGCTAAGATAGACAATATACTTATACATTCATCGTGTGCAAACATATAATAATAATAATAATAATAATAATAATAATAATAATAATAATAATAATAATAATAATAATAATGAGGATTTTGTATTGCGCCTAATCTTTAGAAGCTCTATGAGCTTTACAACATTTATACTGATATGACTACAAAACAAAAATTATATACAAACAACATGAAATTAGAAAACATAAAAAATACTGAAAATATTTAAGGTAGGAAACATTATTAGGTCTTTAAATTTGCTCTTGCGGTCGAAAAAGGTGAGTTTCAAGAGCTCTTGAAAGGAATCACTGTGTCTTTTGTGTTTAATTTCAATGGGTAATTCGTTCCACGTTGATGGGCCCTGGTATGCAAAAGTACGTTGTCCATATGACTTCGTTTTCATAGTGCGTATAATGAGTATAGGATTGTCAGAAAAGGAGCGTCAGTATCTTGCTGGTGTATACACATGGGTGAGGCCGGATAGGTATTTTGGACTGAATAGCTTACTGTACACCTACATCAAACGATTTTTAGTAGACTCATAGCTGTCCATTAATTTAAGATCTTGATTCGTATTGGTCACAAGACCATGGTCTCACAGGACACAATTTGCTTTCCTAGTGACTGAATAGAATCAGGCAGATATTACGCAACAAACAAAAAAACAGTGCCACGGTCGCGGCTGACATAGGATTAAAATGTTGCAGTCTACATTGACAATAAAAAGGTGGACTTAGAAGTTTAAAAATTGTATAGACAATACAAATTGCTTGCTTTGAAATTAAGACAGTGATACTGGTTGCTTCTCTTGATTAGCGTGTTTACCATATTCACACCGAAAGTAAAGTCCGTCCTGGATGAGACTTTCATAATTTCAAGCACTAAGGTAAGTTAGTATGTGCAGAAACTTGTAAAGAACTACTAGATGCAACAGATGTGCTGTACAGTAATGAATGTATATGCATAACAGGATGATCTGAAGGCCTATGAATTCATACGTGTTCTTTCTTCTTTTTTTCAATTTCCTTTATTTCTTTTTTCGGGGGGGGGGGGGGGCATGGAAGCGGCTTGATTTTAACAAGCGATATAATCGTTTTTCTCACTCGCTGGCAATATTCATTTAAGATGGGTGGGTGGGTTTACTGGTTATTTACCTTGCAGTCGGAATGCACTGTAACTCAGATGATTTTATGGTTCTACAGGATTAATTTTTTGTCACAGGACCATTTAAACATCAATCATCATGATTATAATATTTATAAAGTATTGTTATACACTATTATACCGTATTTTTTATGACTGCTGATTTTTGTAGGTGTTCGGTGTATAATCCATGTGCCTATTTATTGCTCATATAAGAACAACGATAATACACAGTGCAATGTGTTCAAGCGTTTGCCGGAGCACTCAAAAACGTTTGACCTCTGACCTTTTGCTTTTGACATCAAGCTGCTTCGTCGTACTCAGCAGCAAACCGTCTAGTATCCCTGCAAAAAAATACAATCCCATCAAACAGAAATGTTTAGGAAAAGTCTTTTATATTCGACGTGTGTGTTTTTTATCAAGGAAGTCGATATTCTTGGGAGACTTTAGCAAAGAAAACCTGTCGACCTTGTATCGGTATTATATCAACTGGAACACGAACACATATTCTTAAATAAATAAATCAAGATTGTTTAAGATGAAAGAGATGCTTATCTGTTGATGGGATATGATCGATAGTTTGACCCAAAGAAAAATTGTGTCAATTAATAATGAAGAGCTAGATAGGGAGAAAACCTCAAACTCAAATTTCTAGTTTCATGCCTTTTAGACATATTGTAAGTGAACTTAAGTGTAAGCTTCCTTCAGCAGCTGCATCTGTCGGACCATCACGGCATTTTTCGTCAAGTTTGAAAAGACAAGTCGGAGATAATTTGATGCCGTTAAAGCCTATAATCGGTAGCACTTTTGTTTTACAATATGGCAATAGAAGGAGACTAAAGCAAAAATCAGAACATCGTCGGTCATTGTTGTCGCAACATATGTAATGCACTCCGTCAGAGACGAATCAACAATCCCATCAAATATATATGCTCCTACAACTACTTCCGATGTTGTTTCTCCATTGGACGAAATAGTTAAACGATGTTCCATATTTCTATCCGACGAATAATGTGTACTTCTTAAACTGTTGTGTTTATGCTATCTTGATTGGTGAAAATCACATATTATTTTATTTTATAAGAGACGCCAGTTATTTCCACTATATGTTTAAAAATATAATTTTCCTCTTATCAGGAAAATCCTTGTATGATATACCTAGTGAAACTGTATGCTTCTGTAGATACATGTAGATAGATAGATAGATAGATAGATAGATAGATAGATAGATAGATAGATAGATAGATAGATAGATAGATAGATAGATAGATAGATACGGACGGATGGATGAATGGATTGATGGATACATAAACGTATCTTATCTAATAGTATGGGGAAATGAAAGAAGAACATAACAGGCCTCAAGAGACAGCTGACTTAAAACGTCAGTGTTTTGACCGTCAACGTTTATTCTTTCCGCCTGCCTAATACTAGTTTACTTCAAAAATCTTCCGACAACTCGGGCAGAAAATGCTTTATTTGTTTTTTGTCGAGGTAAAGCAAAAGCTTGTATCGTCACTATTAATCGCATGTCGTACTAGTCTAGCAGATTGGGAGAAATATGTCACCCTTGACCTTTAACCCTAGTCGTCGATCCATTGAATCGCACAGAAAAGAGCTCACTCCGTATTCTTTATAGTGAATGACTGGATTTGCGGGGCATACATTTAGGCTGAGATCGCGGTGTACAGGTAGTCAGTTTAGTTAACAGTTAGTAGGCACAACTAGCTCCATATTAGTGTACTGCTTGTCGAGTATTGGCAGTGGGATTATTGGCAATACATTCTAATACAATGGAGTGGACTACAAACATACTTGTTCAAATTGACGTTGGATTTAAATAGACTGAACAAGGAAAAAAAAAAACAGAAGAGAATTATTCAGTGCAAAGATTTTAAACGGATTTTGTGCAAAAAGATGCAAAAGTGATGTCGAGATTTTTTCTTGTGGTATGAATGAAAATCAGAAACATATAAATATGTACCTATTATCCAATCTGTTATTTCTTTGGATTCTCTCTGAGGTAAGTATGTCAGCGTTTTATTTTTCATAATATTTCATACAGACACACTACTTTATATGCGTTTTCAAGAATACATTCGTGTTCGAGTTAAAACGTCACAAATGTGCCCTACGATATTAAGCTAAAATAAATTAAAAGCCGAAGTCTGCATACTATATGTATGTAATTCCCATACCCGGTACCTAAAAAAATTTCTCAAATGTTCAATTTGACAGCAAAATATAGAAATTTATTGTTTATGTATTTAAAAAAAAATTATTTCTGAGGAATTTGACCTTTAGTACCAACAAAAATACGTCCCTAGTATATAATTAGTTATCTTACGTCGTAATCGTAATGCAGGTGGGGGTGGAGTGATGATAGATAGATGTATAGATAAATATCACTGTCATCCTGATGAATCGGTTCACTTCAGCAATAAATGTAAACATCACACTCAAGAATTCGATTGACGCATTAGTTCTTTGTAATTGGTTCAATGTATGGTATGTATGTATGTATGTATGTATGTATGTATGTATGTATATATATATATATATATATATATATATGTGTGTGTGTGTGTGTGTGTGTATATGTGTGTGTGTGTGTGTGTGTGTGTGTGTGTGTGTGTGTGTGTGTGTCGGCTATTCTGATTGCCATATTAAAATATAAGCAATACTGTACATGTAGAAAATAGTATACGACTTCTTTCTTAGTGAGTGCTTTTATTTTTTTTTATAAAAACGTTTAGTTTAAAATTTCACTGGTGCTGTCAAAGTGTCGTGCATCAATAGTTTACAATTCTACGTAGATATATAATAGCGCAATTAGATTAAAATGAACAAAACCACTGAAATATGCAAATCTGTTCGCATGGGACCATGTACTTAAAATAAAGCACATTGTAAACCAATCAATCAATTTGTTCATTCAGCCATTTACTTGTATATGTGCACATGACATGCTACCATATATATATATATATATATATATATATATATATATATATATATATATATATAGAGAGAGAGAGAGAGAGAGAGAGAGAGAGAGAGAGAGAGAGAGAGAGAGAGAGAGTCTAGCAGGCTAGAGTTATAATTCTTTCCAACCGATTCTCATAAACCATGAAATTACGAAATCAGAAATTTATGCCGACTTAGAAAAACTTAGGAATCTAGATATACTCTCACGAAAAAAAAAACAACTTCTGAAGTATAAACAATAAACCTTAAAAGATGTCAGCTGAAAGATTTCTTCATCCAAACTAGCTATCAAATTAATTCTTGCGATTACATGTATAACTGTCGAATCCAGAGTACCCAGTGTTATAATTGCAAAATTTAGATTTAATGGGGATATCATAAGATTTAATGGGGATATCATAAGATTATATGGGGATGGGGAGAAATTTTACATGAAATGGAATGTAAATTTAGTACAGCTCCATATGAGCAGTTACAAAAATGAATATGTATATGTAGCTGAAAATGACTGCTTTCGGGATGACTATAGGTTTTTCCTTGACGAAAGTTAAGGACTTAATTAAACCGAATGATGCCAAAACACCTTTCAATTGCACGTGTATTTGAAACTGATATTTTAAAGAATTGATCGCGATGATAACAAAGTAACAACAGATAGTTTTCATAATGGAAACCAGTTAAAGTATAACGACAATGTCTACAATATAATGAATCTCACAAATATGAAACAGTAGAATTAAGTAATGAAATGATATGTTTAGATGTTTATTCAAAATACGAAATGCATGGATATTAAAAAGACTGCAAAAAATCTTTGCCATTAAAAACACAATATAATTTTCAGGCGGATATGGCCTATCCATACTTTTTGTATAGAAAACAGCATGACAGCATAGCTGTTAAAAACTTGCCGATTCATTTCGTCCCGGAATATTTGCTTCTCCCTGGGTTGTCTTGGTGTGTCAAATTTCTTTTCCAGACGGTGTAATAAATTACATTTATAATTTGTCTGGAAATGAAAATAGGAAAATAATTTTTATGCTGCAATGATCCATGATAAATGGGATTACTTTCTTTTTTCCCGTGCCACAGAGAAATCACAAAAATCTGAAATTTGTCACCTCCTGCATTGCTGTCATAAACATATCTCTTTCTTTTAAGTGTGTGTGTGTGTGTGTGTGTGTGTGTGTGTGAGAGAGAGAGAGAGAGAGAGAGAGAGAGAGAGAGAGAGAGAGAGAGAGAGAGGTGGGGGGGGGGGGCATATAGCCAAATTACAGTTTTCAAACGTATTGTTTCAGCATTTTGTTTAATACTCTCTAGACCTTCATCTTCATTCTCAAAAATGCAAACAGGGTCTCTCTCTCTCTCTCTCTCTCTCTCTCTCTCTCTCTCTCTCTCTCTCTCTCTCTCTCTCTCTCTCTCTCTCTCTCTCTCTCTCTGCGATAAAGGTGAAGGTGGGAGAGGAATAGAGGAAAATGGAATCAGAGATACGTAACCAAAACAGTTAATTCTATTGCCTATTTGACCGTTAATAATCTGACATGGTTGTGTATACATTACACATCTTTGTTGTCAAATAACACACACACACACAAACACACACACACACACACACACACACACACACACATACATACATACATACATACATACATACATACATACATCCATACATACATACACACATACATACATACATACATACATACATACATACATACATACATACATACATACATACATACATACATACATACACACTCATCCATACATCCATACATATATACATACATACATACATACATACATACATACATACATACATACATACATACATACATACATACATACATACATACATACATACATACATACATACTTACATACATACGTTTAACTTAAAACACATGCAGGGTTTGTTTATGTAAGCCTTAAGGTGTCTCCTTTTCCTACCATTCTGAATCACTTACTAACCTCCATCTTATTACTTTGAAACATCGAGTTGAGCGTGAAGCTTCCATGATGGTGCTGAATTATAAGTGGAGTAGAAGATTCTTTTTTGACACCGACTAAGACGCAGTTGGAGAGAAACAAATTTTCAGCCTTCTATATACTGAGCGTTATTTGGAACATGCATTTTTCTCACACCCCAAAAGTGGCTTCTTAAGACAACAGAACATGTGTACACTCTGAATACCCTATCAAATCCATGGCAGCGGCAGAACATGGGGGTGGGGAAGAGGGTACACATAGCATGGAGCGTTCTATACAAGTAGATGATTAAAAGTGGGACCCGGATAAGCTTAAAATGCGGGGGCATTCCGGTTGTGCCACGCGATGGGCCCCAAACGTAGGTACCTTCCAAAAGACACATCGCCTAGTTCTTTGGCCCTGCTCCACCCCTGCCACTACCTTCACCACATTTAATACACACATGATGGATCTATCACTGCATTATATGCAGACAACAGTACGATTCAAGTTAGTCCAGGCTCAAACATTCCTGCAATTCTGGAGATATATACGTTTCCATATTAAAAATCAAAATACTTACATGTATCTTCAAAGCGGCATCCCGATCTTCTAGCAGGTAAAACTAATTTGACTTCTGGTTAAAGAACTTGAGCACCCAGTTGTAAACCCTTCCAAAAACTGGAATATTTTTCTGTATGTCAACCATTATGTATAAAACCATTGTGACAAGATGTGACACTGAGTTTAGAAATCTATCAGTCAGTAAGTATTATTTAAATGTTATAATCCAAGCGTATTCCAGGAAACGCGGTGATATTTTGACACAGTCCGTATGTAGATACATACATACACACAGGAGTACGTACACGAGTAATATCCTTGAATTTATCCTATATGATCCAGCGGCCAACTTCTGCCTTGGCAAACTAGGCAGTTACATAGGGCCCCAACCTCGGAGTGGCCTTGGCCAGGGACCGATATGGTACACATTGAGGACACAAGTTTGTCTTTTGCTAAATTACTAAAAAGGGGGCCCCGGTTCTGTTAATTGCCGAGGGCCCCTGGGTCTCTATGTCCGGGGGTCTGCCTATATCGTTGAAGCTAGACACATGAAACTTGGGTCAATATTAGTCTTATATGTGTATCATGTTCCCAAACATTTCCCGTCTCGTAAGTGGGGTTAGGGATAATTTACGTTAACTGACACTTGGAATAAGCGCGCATCACTCTCCCCCCCCCCCCCCACCACCACCACCACCAACGCCCCATCGAATTGGCATTAACACTTTTGCATCATTAGCGTTTTCCAAATGAAGTTGAGCAGTGATTTTGTTGCACCATTAAGGTAAATCCCAAATATGTGATACAATTCGAACCATTAACTTATTGGCAGGTAAAGTTACTATATATTTCAATTACAATTCACTGAAAAGTCCGAACTGTCCTACCTAGGTATGGTTAATTAGCCATATCGAACACTTATATTTATATACTTAACACCTGGGCGGAGAGTAGTTAGAGAGGTCACTAACAAAAAAATCCCAAGTCGTTTGTCTCGCATGTCTAAAAACGGCGATGTGCGATTAATAAACCAGGTATCAACACATTTTAAACTGGGACCCCTGGGAACTATTTCTATCCCTATAAAGTTAGCCTGTATGTCATAATACTGAGACTATTTAGCTCCCAACCCAAGAACCATATACATACGCTTATTGGGGATGAAAAGGAGTTCTCAACGAATTAGACCCTGGAACAGAACACGGAAACCATTGAGATCCCCACCGTATAACCAAATATATACTTACTTGGCAAGAAAGACAAATTTATGCGTCCGATAATCGTTGGTTTTATGATCCTTCGTTGCCACCGTAGGGATCTGGTCACAGCTTGAAAACTATTGAGATTTCGGCTCTATTGATTATACAGATTTAATGGGCACGAACAGAGGCAACGACAAATGATACGTGTCCCTCGACACGGTCATCACTACAAATCTAACATAGAGGCCCAAACATTAGAGTCAAGTTAAAGTGAAGTTAAGTAAGTAGGAAGCTTCAAAACTGTATCACTTACTTCCTTTGTAAGGGATATGTAAAATTTTATGAAATTATTTTGTAACATTATGTTTACATTATCGTTATGAAATTCTCATCTTCTTCCATCTCTGGCAAATAAAACCCATATTTAAACAAGTGTTCGGACTTTACTGTAGTTCCACTACTTGGTATAATTTACAAATGCGGTTACATTTAATTCATATTCATCGAAAGGCACATCATTGCAAAGAATCTTAACAAAGCGTCGAAAAGAACCTTTTTAAAATGATGTTAATGGTACTGACTGCCAAAATGGTGAGGTTGTTTTTCTTCTTCTATTTGAGCGGTACACTGAATATTTGCGTTTGGTGTCGTGATGATTTTGCAATTTTAACCATTATCCAGTTTCTGTATTTAGAAATGGAGGTACTCAATGAAAGGAGAGCGTCTAGAATAGCTTAAATATGTATGAAAAATGTTGTGGGGATGCTTTACGATTTAACCAGATTAGTTGTGGATTTTAGTCCACCACCCTTCTCATCGCAGTTAGATGATAAACTTACGTCAAAACATAAATTTGACAACAGTATCAAACCGTTACGACGCCCCTTCCTGGTGCCTCGATTGGAATGCACTGTGAAGGTCCCACGGACCGCTGCACAGACAGGAGTAGAATGTGCCTGAACTAAATAAAAGGTAGCCCTCCGCATAACTTCAGTTTTCATTATGAATGACGCAATTAAGATCTTTTCTTGCAAGATAAAGCGTTTGCACTCGTACGATAGTTACATTGCTTGAGTGGAGCGAAAATGATTTCAGTCAAATCGCACTGCGTGCCTTACAGTTAACAGCGGCTGTTAAAGTATGCAATTATCGAGCTGAGAACAGATCAGTTTGACATCGCTCCGGTGTAAAGAGGACCTGCTGAGTTGATGAAAGGCCCTAGATGAGCAGACATTAATTCTAAGTTACTTTTTCTTACCACTGTTATTGTCTGTTTCATAATTTGAAGATTTCAAAACATAAATGTATATAATATAACGATTTTAACCTTTACGTTGCAAGTCGAGTTGAGATTTATTATTATTATTATTATTATTATTATTATTTTTTTTTTATTATTATTATTATTAATGGCATTATACAAGAATATCTGATGAATTTGCGACTAATATTTGATATTCCGCCTATATGTGCACAACGTTGCCTCTAAGCTGCGCGCGCAGTTGAATTGTCAATCGAACATTAAATTTTGTTCGTCTTCGTAATGCTTGCATAATGCAGCGAGCATCGTGCACACATACCATTCGCTTACAGGGAACGTTGCCTGTTGTGCTGCATTGGGGCATCATACCGCAGACATGTGGCATCATGCCCCACCCAATGGCATGATCCTTACACCAGGCCGACCAGTGCTTATACTAACATGTTAATGCCGAGAGCCACACAAGGCAGCTGCTTGTGTCATATTTACAAATCTTCGGTACTACCATGCCAGGGCTCGAACCCACGATTTTTCGCATTAGAGGCTGACGTTCTAACTACTTACGTCACCCGAGCTGTATTATTTTTTGGTTACCCATACAGTATGTAGCATATAGGAGTCCTGCGTGAAGGAGTTCAAATACTTTAAATTCTTCCATAATTGTAACTCGGCGCAAAACGATAGTTATTTGCACAACTACGTGTTTAGATTATTTAATAACTTTCTTAATGCTTTAGACAGAATAGGTATGCCATTCTACTGGGTTTCATATTCATCACTTTGCATACCACTGTGTTGCTTCTCCTGAGAAGAAGAAAAAAAATCATACATGCATCGTTACCGATCCTTCTCTATAGATTATTGCACTCCGCTTGCATAATTACATCGCTTAGCTGAATACTGTGAAACATTTTTGCCAATAATCGATTTCAAAAACAATTTCCCTTGGTATATTTGTATGAGACTCTCTCTCTCTCTCTCTCTCTCTCTCTCTCTCTCTCTCTCTCTCAGATTTTATATCTATGCCTCCCATGGAGTACAAGTAATCTGTAATTTTCCCTGATAATCTTGTGGTAGGTCACAATCTCTGTCATAAACCTTCCCCTGTATTGTCCTTCGCCGACTGAGCGACTCTGGAACAAACGATAACGAATGGTAGCAGATCCTACTGCCAATATGCTGCTCTTTTTTCAATGAAAAGAACTGGGGAAAACATGCTACCCTGCCGCAGTAAATCAGTTTGTAATGGAACCTGTGTCGCACAAAGATTGATTTACATCCAACTTAATGTACCCCTGATCGACTCCTGGCTTGCCAGTGTTTAGCAAAATTAATTTATCTTTTATGTATTGTACAAACTGTTGATGTGTTCGCAGTACCCGTTTAGCGTTTAAGTAGAATTATCAGGCAGCACCAGTAAAATCTATATGACTGCCATTTATAACTGAAGGCAATTAAAATAGCACAATTTCGGACATAAACCTGTTAGATTTATCCATGATATAGACTTAAATGAGAGTCAGTGGGGGCTAGTAGAGCGAGCTAGTTAGATATAAAGAGTCACTGATTTATGAGTACCTTGTCAACCAAGCAAGGAATTAAAGTTCAGCCCATTTTTTTGAAGTTGAAATGGTCGATCCATTGAATGGGTAAAAAATAACTGCCAACCCCATACAATACAATGACCAGTCTGTCAAGATGGTGTCAGTTCATGCCTAGAGCTTTTCTTGAATATCCTTGTATTGTCTGATTTCAGCCCTTTGAAGAAAGTTGTCTTCTTTTTACTTATCGACTCCATTAGCCTTTACGGAAGAACTAATAGTTCCTAAAATCACCAAAATGATGACGGACATGTGGTGATCATGGTCTATTGTCAATGTTAGTATGGCGTTATTTGTAAGCATGACTTAAAGAATATACGATATATATATATATATATATATATATATATATATATATATATATATATATATATATATATATATATATATATATATATATATATATATATATATATATGTATGTATGTATGTATGTATGTGTGTGTGTGTGTGTGTGTGTGTGTGTGTGTGTGTGTGTGTGTGTGTGTGTGTGTGTTCCATAATCGATTAACACTACCCAAATTGATGGTGATTGGGTGTATTCCTAACAAACGATTTTTCTTCTGTACCAGAGGAACGTTAATAATATAGTTGGTGATCATTTTTGATTTTGAGGATATTTTGGACTTTAATGGTGCTTGGGTTTTTTTCGGGAACAGGCTGAAGGATAAATTTAAACGAATATTTGCAACAATACAACGATATTTAAAGTATTTATATCTTTGTTTCCGATATTTTGTCCCCGTAGCACGTCACAGTCTTAACGTCAAAACTGTATCCATGTTTCCAACATTATATTAGGGGTTTCATTGTAACCAAATATGATATTCGCCAAGTAGAATGTGACATTTAACAACGCAGAAAGGGTGTTATATTCACCTATATATTAGAATGTTACTCGTATACTATAAAATGCATTGCATAATTTTAAATACAAACACGTATCCAGGTTTCCTGTTCGTGTGTGGAATGTTAATTTTTAAAATTCGTTAATCCAAACATAATCCCCGAGATTGTACTTTTCAGCAAATAAATGATCCCTAAAGCTTAAGCTGTAAACGTCACGTGATTTATTGAGCGGAGAATTGCGATGAAGAACGTTGTTTGGCTATACAACTTACTTACCATCATGCGGGGCAAGTCAAATATTGCAGGTCATCCCAACATTGCTGGGAAAAGATTTGGATTGGGAAGCCAGATCTTAAAAGAAAATTTCTTCGGCTTCTTACCAATTAAGTATTTCGGTTTTCATTACTTTCAACATTTTTCACGTCAGTTTGAGAAATCGTACAAATGTAGCTTCACCACTTGACATACTACAGACGAATTGTTTGATCTCAGAGCGGCAGCAGGGGTCGATAGTAAAAGCGGGAATAACGAGTGCGCTTGCACAATTGTGATCAATAATAAGATTAGTGCGTATTACAAACTGCTAGCAACAGACATATGTGTTGCTTTAATATATCAAATATATTTTTCTTCTTACCAAACTGTAAGGACTTGAAGGAAAACAACCGTATAAAAAGTGATGTATTTTCTACAATGTGTATCGCCGCAAATACATCCTAAAATAATACTCGAAGCATTGGAAATCACTTTTTCCCATAATGTTCTGTCCCCAATGGCTCTTGCATACCACTCTGGCAAACACTTAATAAATTATAGAAATGCATAGAAAAAATATAACCATTGAACTCAAAGTGAGCGGAAAGCAAATACTTAAATGTATTCACCCTTGTAAATACATGTGGACATAATGCTTCAGACGATCCCCGATTAATGACACCTACGGAAGAATGCTATCAAACACTATATTGTCCCAGATTATGTTGAACGAAATGCAGTCGCAGTTACATCATCAAATTAAACCTGTCCTCAAATGATTGACAGAATCTGGACTCGTCTGATGGACAGAATCTGGACTCGTCTGATTGACAGAAAAATCACGAGATGATGCTTTAAAAATATCAAAAAACTTGAAGACATGGGGATACCTTGCGCCTATGCGTCTGCGTGCCTGCCTGCCACATCTTATTTTATTATGTCATGTGATCAATTTACACTACATATGGTAAAATACTTACCTGTTTAATGACGAGATTCGAAAACGGTATTGCTTTTAAAGTTATACATACACTGCATAATTTAAGAGTCTTTCCTTGTGGATGCCCTCTACGTTATACCAAAACTGCGTAATTTAAGAGTCTTTCCCTGTGTATACCCTCTAAGTTATACCTACACGGCGTAATTTAAGAGTCTTTCCTTGTGGATGCCCTCTACGTTATACCAAAACTGCGTAATTTAAGAGTCTTTCCCTGTGTATACCCTCTAAGTTATACCTACACGGCGTAATTTAAGAGTCTTTCCTTGTGTATGCCCTCTAAGTTATACCTACACGGCGTAATTTAAGAGTCTTTCCTTGTGCATGCCCTCTATGTTATACCAAAACTGCGTAATTTAAGAGTCTTTCCCTGTGTATGCTCTCTAAGTTATACCTACACGGCGTAATTTAAAAGTCTTTGTGTATGCCCTCTAAGTCATACCTACACGGCGTAATTTAAGAGTCTTTCCCTGCGTATACTCTCTAAGTTATACCTACACGGCGTAATTTAAGAGTCTTTGTGTATGTCCTCTAAGTTATACCTACACGGCGTAATTTAAGAGTCTTTCCTTGTGCATGCCCTCTAAGTTACACCTACACTGCATACGATGTCTTCCTTTGTGTATACCTATGTATACTAAGTTATAACTACACAACATAAGATAACATTCTTACCTTGTGTACACCCTCTAGGTTATACCTGTACTACATAAGATAAACGTCTTTTCTTATACTTAGAGTACATACGATGTATTTCCTTGTGTATAGCCTTTAAGTTTAATTCTACACTACATACGTCTTTCCTTCTGCATACCTTCTAAGTTGATAACTACTCTACATAACTTAGTAGTCATTCCGTGTGTGTGTGTATGTGTGTGTGTGTGTGTGTGTGTGTGTTGAAAATTTCTTAACATAATATCGTGATAATGATGATGCTAGTGTCTGTAAGAAAATCAAAGTAACAACATTGATAATACTGCATAAAACTTTTACATATAGAAAGGGAGACATGTGGTAAGAGAAGTTTCAACATGACAGTGACGTCATTGCAAAATGAATAAAGCGGTAAGTTCGTTTTTAGCGTGTTGATGTTTGTACCTGTGCCAGTGTCAAATCTGGGACAACAGTTTTCCCAGTTAGGAATGTAGTTACCTCGAAGGAGCAGTTTTTTTTTATACTGCGACTTCAAGTGGAATCAATTTCTCATCATTATATTCCATTGCATAAACTCCTTTATCCTAGCAAATGCTTAACATTTCACTGTTGTAACAGCTTATTAAAACAAAATATATTAGAATCAGTCACAACATGATGTCATTACTGATTCTGAATTATTATTGAAGACTGTGTCACAGTGAGTGATGCTTTTAATAATACTATTTCAGTCACCAAGAATGGTATGTTAACGCCGTTTGCTCACACCTGACTAGCATAACAGATAATTTGAAGCAACGAACAAATTATTTTGTAGTGACGTTATGCAAAAAAGAGGGTAATTCGTTAGCTTGTCGGAATTATCTGAAGTACAGTATTTTAAATTGCGAAATCATTAGAATACCCTAATCTATATTTTTACTTTCTCATTAAAGTTAAGATGTACAGACAGTCTATGCCATTTTCAAAATAGCAAACATCAACATTACTCCGAGACAGTTTAATTATTCTGTATTGCTGACTATTAATTGTTTCAAAAGACGACAAGAAATTTTAATATTTAACGACAACAGATTGTAATGCGCAATATTATTTGTTTACCTTCTGCATTTAATTTTTCCGACCTCTTCTAACATTTACCAGTATTTTCCCATGACGCCAAAACTTAACACGGTTATATATATGTATATGTATTAGTATATGTATTAGTATATGTATATATATATATATATATATATATATATATATATATATATATATATATATATATATATATATATATATATATATATATATATATATATATATATATATGTATGTATGTATGTATGTATGTATGTATGTATGTATGTATGTATGTATGTATGTATGAATGTATGTATGTATGTATGTGTGTGTGTGTGTGTGTGTGTGTGTGTGTGTGTGTGTGTGTGTGTGTGTTTAAAACCATAAGCGTCATTTATTTATTTACTATTAAGAATGTGGAACTTTAGACATGGATAATAATGTAGCATCTCTTTTGCTGATAGTTCCACTTACGACAATGTCTTTTGCTGATAGTTCCACTTACGACAATGTCTTTTGCTGATAGTTCCACTTACGACAATGTCTTTTGCTGATAGTTCCACTTACGACAATGTCTTTTGCTGATAATTCCACTTAGGGCAATGTCTTTGTATTGATAATGATGTTTATCTCAGTAGCGAGGAAACGTCTTGCCTACTGAGAAAATATAACCTTGAGAAAATTATCTTTTGAATAAATTATAATGGAGCTCCTCTATGCAGATTTTGATTTTTCTTTACTTTTGGATGTTCTGTACACGGTTTTTTCTTTAATGTTGTAAATTATATAGATATTTATGTTCCTTTTGAACCATGTTTACACTTAAGCGCACAGCGTTATGTTTTGTGTTTAGTTGGTTTCCCCCCCCCCCCCCCCCTTCAAATTATTTAATCCGACTGCTCCGTTGACTCCAACCCGATCTACTTTGTTCATTCAGGGAATATATACTACTGTATCTTTGTCTTTGAAGCGATCTAAAGTGAACGAAACTTTTTCTTTGAAAAAGAAATTACAATTTGACAGCAGTTTTTATGTTGCTTTCTATTAAATTGACTTGCAATAGCATTAGCTATAATATAACTTTCTCTGTTTAGTATGGACATAGAATCCCGGTCGTAAAAGTGGCATTCAAGTTCTTTTTTACGACACCGCATCACCTTAGATCACTCCGTCTCATATTACCGTACACGACATTCCGCTTGCTTTCTCGACACTTTGTCTGCATAACACTTGTATCAAATTCATACGTCGCTAAATACACAAACTCTGCCTACATACAGCTCACGTATAGTTAGTGCTGTTTAAATCGTACATAAACTATATTCATCTTTGCCATGAAACAAGACCATCCCGCCCACTAAACAGAGCTGACATGTAAAGACTCCGCCTCTCCAATGAATAAATTTTCAGGCGTACTGTGCACATTATATTTCAAACCCCTCTCCATCCAGTATATTAAAATTAAGATTATGGTTCAGATGGATAAGACATGCTAGATTTTCATCACATTTGTATCCTAAAGTCTGGGAATACAGCACCTAAAACCAAACTTTCGTTTCTTTCTTTCTCTCTTTGTTTTGAATGAGAGCATAACAGAGTTTCTCCCACATCACAACAGCTCATACTAGGCTTTTCATGCTGGAAGAAAAACAATATTTTAATTTTCGCCAAAAATGGAATACCGTCAAAACGATTATGCAATGTATACTACCTTGTGGGTAGCATATGTTGTCAGCATTTGTTTCTATCAGCTTGAGGGTTATTGACCAATGGAAGACGTTAAACATCGTTTAGATCTAGTTCTAGGTATACGATTGGTCAATTGCCACTGTTACATACAAGACTAATAAATACGTCATTTACATTGATTCACCTATTGTATAATGAATTTAAAATAAATTTGAACTCTATAAACTTTGTCGGAGAAATTAGCAAAGGCAGCAATAAAGTGTTCTAAACCATAAACACGAAGTAACGATAATATCGTCAAAATGAGTCCTAATATCATAACAAGTCCCCAGACCCAATAAAAATAAAGCAATGACAATATCGTCAAAATAAGTCCTAATATCATAACAAGTCCCCAGACCCAATAAAAATAAAGCAATGACAATATCGTCAAAATAAGTCCTAATATCATAACAAGTCCCCAGACCCAATAAAAATAAAGCAATGACAATATCGTCAAAATAAGTCCTAATATCATAACAAGTAACGATAATATTGTCAAAACATGTCACAATATAATTTAAAATATCGTCATAATATATCCCAATATAATAAAATGTAACGCCAATATCGTCAAAATAAAATCCAAATATGATCATAAGTTAATACAGTATCGTCAACAAAAGTCCCAATATAATAAAAAGTAAAGACAATAGTCAAAATAAGTTTCAATATAATAAAACGTAACGACAACATCATCAACATGAAACCCATATAATATCCAATATCTCCTTCTTGATTCCACCATTTCTCATTTACACAAAAAACATCTGTCAGCATAATATTATTTCTCATTTACACAAAAAACATCTGTCAGCATAATATTATTCTCATTTTCACAGTAAACATCTGCCAGCATAATACTATTTCTCATTTATACAGTAAACATCTGTCAGCATAATATTATTTCTCATGTACACAATAAATATCTGTCAGCATAATACTATTTCTCATTTACACAGTAAACATCTGTCAGCATAATATTATTTCTCATTTTCACAGTAAACATCTGTCAGCATAATATTATTTCTCATTTTCACAGTAAACATCTGTCAGCATAAAATTATTTCTCATTTACACAGTAAACATCTGTCAGCATAATATTTTTTCTCATTTACACAGTAAACATCTGTCAGCATAATATTATTTCTCATTTACACAGTAAACATCTGTCAGCATAATATTATTTCTCATTTTCACAGTAAACATCTGTCAGCATAATAGTATTTCTCATTTACACAGTAAACATCTGTCAGCATAATATTATTTCTCATTTACACAGTAAACATCTGTCAGCATAATATTATTTCTCATTTTCACAGTAAACATCTGTCAGCATAATATTATTTCTCATTTTCACAGTAAACATCTGTCAGCATAAAATTATTTCTCATTTACACAGTAAACATCTGTCAGCATAATATTATTTCTCATTTACACAGTAAACATCTGTCAGCATAAAATTATTTCTCATTTACACAGTAAACATCTGTCAGCATAATACTATTTCTCATTTGCTCTAAAATCCTCAGCTTTGTATAAGTTGAAAGAACACAATATATCCTATACACAAAGATGGGCACTTAGTTCAATGCGTTTACAGATTTCATTTCTTTATTGTCATGGATAGGGATATGCATTTTTTAAAATACATTCATTCATAATTTATATAAATATGGATTCCACCATATTCCTCCAATGATAGGGTCTGCCACCGAGTATACTTAAAGTCAATTGTGAGATCTAGCCTGTCGATAATAAATACGCTAAATTTCACCTTTACAAAGAGTTGCACAAGTTCTTTGCAACATTCATATGCTAATTTGACACTATGTCTGGAGGAATGATGTCGCGATGCAAAAACTCTAAACCGGGATATCGATGTAACACAGAAATAACGCTATTGTCTATTGTATCAGTTACATGTTCTTTTAAACGAGATTTCTAGACAACATATCCAGGTTCAAAGCAGACTTACCTGTCTGCCCCGACTAGATGTGTCTTTTGAAGGCAGATTAAGAATGTTGCGATCTTATCTGGCCAGTGTTTAATTGGGCTCTTTCACGGTATCGCATGTTACACTATCAGAGTGCGATTACCAATGTTTAAGTTCCGTAACAACAGTTTGAGTCGTCTATATGTCATCACCATACCCCCTATTTATTGATGTAATACATTGGCCAATCTCTAGTTATTTCTTTGAGATTAAAGAGTCTTTTGTTATCGCTAAGGCGTTGTATTTTACAGGACAAAACAGGGCATATGTTAGATATGTCATCCCCAGTGTCTGAAAGCATACTAGAGGTAACACTGATTAGAACAATTTGCGTGTGAATCAGTACTAAATGGTACAAACTGTAGACAATCGTATACTAATGATTCGGGGGAAAAAGTAGACCAGATGATCTTGGCTAAGATGAATATTGAACAGCAGTTCAACTGAAGCGTTCCTTTCTAAAAGCAGTTTTTGCTTCTAACATAAGCAAGTCTTTATTTTGTTATTATTTTGTCATGATCCAAAGCAGTACCTTACCAACGAAGATAGGAAATAGGTGTAGTGGGGCCGGGTAGAGGCGAAAAGAGCGGTTGCGCCTGGCGCCATAAGTCTTAGGGCGCAAAACCCCTTTGGGCCATCATCATCGCCCGGGTGCCATTTACCCTTAGTACGCCACTGGTTCGGAGAAAATATGAAAATTTATCAGATGGTGTTACCGGATGCATATATAATGAAATCAATAGGAGCTCTCCACTGGATCAAAACGAGAAGTTCATATAAAGAAAGAATAAGCGAATAAAACAATGTTTGGTGGATAGTTTTGCGCTTGCAAAATTCACATGAAATACGTAGATAGTCATGATAAATCGGTATTTGTATCTTCCTGAGAGATTTTCCATGCCTATCTAGCATAAAGCTAAATCTAATATACTTTGGTACCTCAGTCCAGTTTCGAAAGGCAATATAATGTTGGTCCTTTTAAGAAATGATTATAATCTTACAAATGTATGGCCCCCTGCTTAGATAAAACAACAGAGGACAATTCAGTCGGGAATACAGAGAGTGGTTTTCCTAACCAGTAGTTGCTGTCAAAAATATATATCTGATACTTTATGGCAGTCGTTAGGGTATTATCTAGTGAATCACAATCCATTAGCCTGTATTTGCAGTTAAAACCAGGACTCGCTGATCCGATTATAAAGATAGAGTTTCACCCGACTGTTTCAATCGTATCATTTGGTGTGAGCAATATGAAGGTAACTCATATTCTCCGTTTTCATGTCCAGATTTAAAGGTTCCATCACGTACCAGATAATTAGCAGCAAAAGGATGATTCTTCCAGATATGTGAGGATTCTTTGATAAAATGGATAGAAATTATTAAATAATTGCAGTTTAAAAGATGGCAAACACATGGACGGATTGAGTCATCCCAACAGTCAAAGCAGAAATTTGCGTTATCTGATCAGACGACTTTAAGAACCAAAAGTCTGGACTTTGCAATATCTAGACCGGCCACACACACACACACACACACACACACACACACACACACACACACACACACCGATCTTTGTATCATTTTATCATGTTCCATGGCTACAGCATATACTATGATGTGGGTGTGACAGTTTGACTCTATAATAACACCATCACCAAACCTCCGTTATGTGGATAGTGTGAGCGTGAAGCCGAACTATCGGTGGGGTTGTATGTCTATCAATAACATTGTTGGGCAAGTCTCTAATAAGATGAGATGCCTGCCAAATGCTTTTTTCATCGCTTTTATTTTCTTTTGCCAGGTAAATATTTACAACAAAATACTTTTAGTGTAAGTAAATATCCCAATCGTGAAGCCGATTATTTATCCATTACATGGTAGGTGTCGAGCACAGATCAGAAAATAATTGATTCCATGTTGCACCTGTGTCGACCCGTGTATGTTGAGCGCCTATTGGAGCGTTTTGTAAAGGTAAAAATGTGCGGCCGACAGACTTAAGATAGTGTAAGGTGACAGTCTAACAGACCTCAGAACTGGTTCTCCTAGTGTGGGCTAGATAAACAGGCTTCTTAATTCTAAGGTTTGATTACAGCCACATTGCAACGTGAACAAACAGTTTTATTGTTGTTTATTTCAAAATCACATGGCACGTACAAATCAAGAACAGGGCAGGAGCCATTTACATTTGTTTGTTAGACTTTTAAAAGTTTTACTATCATTGGTCTTGACTGAAAGGAGCCCCTCAAAGTAGTTGTAATCAAACACGAACTCCATGAGCTGGTGCCACATACAAATACACTCAAAAGTTCTTATTAAAATACCATGAAACGTTATTCTCAGTAGGAGTGGCAGAATGGATTACAAATGTGCGATTTGCTTCAGTGTGCAAAGTTCGCTTTTACTGTATGTAAACTTCGCACCGATATTGGAATTGTAACTGGATGAGAAATATGGAAATAGCAGGCCCGGCCCTATGATGTGCAGGACCCATAACATCATGCGGGGCCCAAGGCAGCAAGCGATGGGCGCGGGAGCCCAAGCAAAACAATTGCATTGCGAGTTAGCGCGGGGCCTAAGGTGGTTGCCTCGTTCGTCTTACCCAAGTGTCGGGCCTGGGAAATAGAATGTGTGTGTGTGTGTGTGTGTGTGTGTGTGTGTGTGTGTGTGTGCATTTTAGGAACCGAACGTTGAACGTGGAAAAATAAACAGCCTATAAAATATTAATTACATTAGAAATGCGAGCAACGTCATTGATAACTTACTAATTCGAGTGAAGAAAAAATATCAAACAAGCGCTTCATTCAATTGTATCGCGTGTCTTTAATACAATGTTTCCGCCATCTGTACCTGTACATATTAAATGGGTTACTGTTAAGTTGTACCTGAGAAAGGTGAGCTCTGTAATACTGAAATTAATAAACAGACTGGTTATTGAAAACAAACAACAACAAATAAACACAAACAAAACAAAAACAGACTGGGTTCGCGTTTTTCAAATCCTAATTCTACCTAAAAAAAAATTAAAGTGCATTTTCCTCAACCACGTGAATTACTTCCCTTTTTATCAATATTCAATTATATGTGTTCTTCACTTCTTTCTGTGATTGGGTCATTTCCATGTAATATACCAAAATTTCTTCAGCTTCATTTTAACACCCTCTTTATAATTTTAAGAGAGTGTATATTAATAATAGTTTTGCAGCTCCAATCTCAGTTCCCCATGACCGGAATGAAAAGAATATAATCTGTTGAAAAAATATTTATAAATTTTTATTCTCCGTTGTTCGTCATGTTTTTCATGACTAAAACGTTTGGTCAGATTATGACATTGTTGATATTTTTTTAAAGTCATGAAACTGGTGGTCAGTAAAAGTGGGCTTTTTTGTCACAGAATATGAGTGTACCTTTTGTAACGTACATGTTGAACTGTTATTTTGGAGTTTTTTTATATACCGGTTTTACTTTACAGGCAACTAGGCTTTAAGTTTCAATAGAATATTTTGTCAGGTTTAGTAAATTCTGCGAGATCTTATTTTGTCCATTGTCTTCTACGTCCAATGATGAAATTATTTAAATGGAAAGAAGAACGAATATTTCGTTCATTCTTACCTTTCATTTGTTGTGCATAAAATAATCCCAAAGTTGAACTAGTAAAAGTAGAATGTACTTCTGTACAAACTTTAAATCAAAGAAAAGCTTCCATCCGACTAAACAGAACACGGTATAAGGACAAAATCATTTTTTTAAAAACAGAATGATCAATGCGATGTAATGTCACATTGTTTGATAGAGTACACGATTCACCTAGAAAACATGTTTACCCAAAAATTTCACTTTCAAAACTAAACATTACATTGTTGCAATTTTCATGTGATTACTGCATGCAGAAATTCCCACATTTACTGCAATGCATTTGTGACAGGATATTTGTAGTATTTGACAGGAAAAAATAGACTGTACGGAAGAGGAAAACAAATTTCATTTTGAGTCGGATTTGTAACCTATATATATACTGCGTAAAGATGGATTGGTCGGATAACGTTCAGTTGTTAAGAGACCCATTTATGCCCAAAATTCTTCTGTGAACAGAGTTGAGTTGATTTACTTCTGTAAGTTAACATTTAAACCTCACTTGTATATACAGTGGATTATATATCGATGTTACATATATATCGCCCTCTCTCCCACCCACCATTAAATAAGCAATACCCTTACTTTTACTTCTTATTGTTGTTCTTGTCTTGTAGTTTTACGCCATATTTTCTCATTATGATATTGTTAATACATGACATAAGAAAAGCCCAGAGGGGTAACATATCCGTATTCAGACAACCGAGATAAATTTTTCTCAATTTACTTTTGCAACTCGATTTTTTTAAAAGGTCACCAAAAATGGTCATTTAAAATATAAACATTCCAGAAGGCGGGGTTAAAAATGTGTTCCCACGATCCCCAGCCAATCACTAAAGAGGATTCTGTACAGCAATTTCATGGGCTTATTTTTGGACCAATTAGAATCACATAAAGTAATGATTTAAAGTGTGGTAATATAAAAAATATGAAAAAGCCACATTTATGCGTTATGAGGTCGTACCCTACTTCCGAGATCTGTTGCGTCAAAATCATTTAAGATACACATGTGATCACGATTTACGCAAAGGTTACGTTTTTGAAGCGCGCGCATAATTTGAGATTCGCGTAAAATGAGATCATTTTCTCCGTATAAATTCAGCATGTTAAAATTTGGGAATGCTTCTGCAAAGAAGATTAACATTTTAAAAAGATAATAAACTTTTTCATAAAATGCATAGGGAAACAAACTTAAAACTTAGTAAACATAAAATAAATACATCAAATTATGTATTTTAATGAATAGATCATATGCACGTGTAATTATTTGTTTGTTTGTTTGATTAGGAATTTTAACGTAGCTTTAACAATTTTTCAGTCATATCGCTACGATGTCTGCAGTGAGGCAGTTTATAGTGATGTCTAGCACTGGGGCATCATGCCGCAGACATGTAGCATGATATCCCACCCAGACACATTATCTTGACACCAGGCCAACCAGTCCTAACACTAACCTCTTAATGTTGAGGGCCAAGCGAGAACAGCTGTTAGTACCATTTTTGTAAGTGTTTGGTAAGACTCGGCCGGGGATCGAACCCACGACTTCCCGCTTCCGCGGTGGACGCTCTAACTACTAGGCCACCGGAGCGATGCACGTGTAATTAAGAAATAAAGGTGCATTGAACAGTAGTGGTCATCAAGCCACGTTACCAATATCCTTTTTCATCATGACCATTTTGTTTGGGCAGGTATAACAACTTTTCTGGTTCGAAAGAGAGGTTCCAGTATTTATACTTGATTTTATTTTTTCAATACTGTCACGTATATGTATAGTTCTACATGTATTTTCCACTAAGGTTCAAAGCATTCTTTATCATTGTGCTACCTTGACCAGCTTCATACCTTTTCACTACTTCAAGTTTAACTTCTAAAGAAATAGCCTTCATTGGTCTCCTCAGACTATCACTTGCTCGTCTTTTTACATCCATCTCTACTAACGCTCCAAAATTGTAACAAACTATTTGTACATGTACATACATATGTAGCACTGAGGCCACAATAAACAGAATGGTGGGGTCGTAAGATCTGGGTATTGTGACCACAAAGTTTGCCTGCGACGGTGGTACAATCTATATGTATGAGAAAAGTTATCTCAATAATAGCGATCTTTCTCGCATTTCCCTCTCCCCATCTCGCGTTATTTCAAATTCGCGTAAATTAAGATCGCGATCACACTATATACCAAAATGGGTGGTATTAAAATAAAGTAGACAGATGTAGCTCTACAATGATATCAAATAATATAGACTTTTTACTCGCATTACAAAATAAAGAGGGAGAAACTGACAAATCAGATTGTTACATCAAAATTTACCCAACTCGGAATCAGATTTTCTGTCCGCATTTTCGGCTTTTGGCCGGAAATCTAAGGCAGGCCGATCTGAACTGCACACCGACAGGTGAACCTGCGCAAAAAGTAAAATAAGTTGGGGATATGGAGTAAAATGTGGCCACGACACGAAAACGATGCGTCCAATAATCCCCCCCCCCCCCCAAAAAAAATATCCAACTTTTAACCTTCTGCACATGCTCCAGAGAAATAGCCAATGCGAAACGAGGTTTCTAACATATCTAGGCATCATACTAAACGGAAATCTCTTGGAAGCAATTGTGTTTGGGTATACATGTATTTAGAAGTAAACCCCTTAAATGTGTTTTCTACTCCCATTTCTGCCGAAAACTAATTCAAAAGTCCAGGAGTTAATGAATCAAACAAAACCGTCTGGAGCCAGTATGTAAATTGCAGATACATGTTTCATTCGACCTATTTTTTATGCACACGGGAAAAGTATTAAAAACATTGTTGATGAAAGATTCATTTTAATAGTGAAATATGAAACCATTTTAAGTTCCGTTGATTTAAATGTAAAGTACTAACATATTAGTGTCTTTGTAGTAATCCAGCTTTTACAAAACTTTTTATCATTATCCATTCTTCCTATCTTGCTTAACATTTTCCTGAAATAATTTCTTCGCGAGTTCTTTCCGTCTTTAAATTCTTTAAAACCTCAGCATAAGAATCCAGATCTATCTATCTATCTATCTATCTATCTATCTATCTATCTATCTATCTATCTATCTATCTATCTATCTATCTATCTATCTATCTATTATCTATCTATCTGTCTGTCTGTCTGTCTGTCTGTCTGTCTGTCTATCTATCTATCTATCTATCTATCTATCTATCTATCTATCTATCTATCTATCTATCTATCTATCTATATACCTACCTACCTATCTACCTACCTGTCTGTCTGTCTGTGTGTCTGTGTGTCAAAGGACCAATTTATTTATTTACTTATTGTTTATTTATTAATTGGCATTGTTAGTTAAATAACTCAGCACAACATGTACAATGCATTATCTACATTACATGGTTTTCATGTTTCAAATGAATTATCGGACGGATGTTTATTTGTAATAATTTCAACCATATTTTAAAGTTTGCGGAAATTAAAACATTTCTTATTTATTTTGTGCATAATATCTGCAAGAACTCTGGGCTTGACTTATGGTCTACAACCGTGTGTGTGTGTGTGTGTGTGTGTGTGTGTGTGTGTGTGTGTGTGTGTGTGTGTTGTCACTACGATAAGTTACATGTGAACACTGGAGAAAGAAAATGCTTTTGCAATGTTACTTAAACTGGGACAATAAAAACATCCCGGAGATTTAAATCCCCAGTCAAAAATACTACTGTGGTACCGTGGTGTCCTCAATCAATGTAATCATAGGATCACGATAACCACTTAACAAAAAGTGAGGATTTTAAGTCCTTTCTCAGCAGGTACGGCTCTCGTCAGTTCCTCCGCGACTTAAACTAGCATATTCGTTTATCAGGTTAGCGCAAATGGCCCAACCAAGACATCAGTTTGGAATTGTGATAAGTATTTGTTAACTAGGAATGTATTAGTTTCTTTTTATGTTGAACTGTGGGGCAACACGAAGTATATTTATCACAGGACATTGACGAATAATGATAGCTTTCAGGGTAGAAGATGAGACCCCGCTGAGCCGCCATTCCCTTTACAATACTACTACCAGCGCACTGACGTGAGACTTAACAGTTTGGTCCATTACGTACCAGTAGGATATACTCAGACAGATAAAATTAATCCCGATATCTTGTGGATAAACAGGAACATTACAAACTTTATGAAGTGGAACTATATATGAATTCAATGATAGGTTTTTATTTGTAAATTTGGTTCGTAGAGGAGACCAAAGCCCACCTGAGATTTGCTAGGACGTAAAACCATGGGAAAAGGATAAGTTATTTGTGAGGAAATCACATTCAATTTAGCATAGCCACCCATAGGGCCTAAATAAAGCGATAAAGGAATATATCATGTAAACGTCAATGGTTAAATTTATCATGGAGAATAAATGACGGCCATGCCACATCTCACGGCGCAATCTATACAGTACAGAGAGTCTATTGATGAAAATCATCACACAACTTATGCCAACAATAATTGTATGGGAATCTCCCACTAGCAGATGGATTCTAAATTGTTAATTTATGTTACCTGTATGAAACGTCTGCCCAGAAGCATCTGATAAAAGGCTGTTGTAACCATAAATATCTAATTGCGTGCAAGCGTCTGACATAAAAATAACATCTAGATTGGAGGCAAGGGGACAGTACACAAGCAAGATTAGGTATTCAGCTAAAAACAAAAATGTCGTTAAAAAAAATTCCATTAGGTCACTTCCAGAATATCACATAACAAAAGCTCATTTTCAAGTTCTATCAAGTTTAGGTCATTTTAGAGGTCTTCAAATATCAGGAATATATAAGTATCGTACGTACGCAAACAATTCTTTAAATTTTTTGCAAAAACTGGATAGTTATAAACTCGTCTAACTGACCGGCTTTCTAAGCGAATTAAAATCACTTTTCCCAACGAATTACTTCACCTGATTTGACGGCTTTCAGTTAACTGTGAAATTAGCCTGTCTTCAATGTAACCAAACATAAAATGGTGCTTACATTAGAGCACGTAACGCTCATTTTCGTTTCAACGTTTGTTTACAGCAAGTTGTAATGCTGTCTGTTTTTATGAGCACCGTAACAAAAAGATAAATTGTCCTGCAGTTGGGGTCCACTACCAAGCAGTAAATATGCATTCATCATAACTAACCAGCTGAACGGGAGCTAACGCACCGTAGGGCTAACTAGTTACATTATATATATATATATATATATATATATATATATATATATATATATATATATATATATATATATATATATATATATATATATATATATATATATATATATTTATATATAAACCGTACCTTGGTCTGGCTAACGTCTTTGGGCTAGCTTGGGGGGGGGGGGGGGGACAATATACAACGCGTCTCACTCCGTAGACCGCAATCATCAATTAGTGGGGTTGGTGAGTAGGACATTTATTAGGTACGAAGCAGACAGTGCTGATGATAAGAACATTTGGCTGTCAGAAATCAATTAGTGTTTTATTTTCCTACAAATGTAAGAACGGTTGATGGAAGACATATCATTATGGTAGGAACGCGTAATAATAAACTGGCATGGCTGAGTGCTGGAGGAGTTTGGATCCGATCCGATATAGATGGATGACGTAATGGCAGTACCAAGTTTCTTGATCAAACAAATCACACATTAGCAGCTTCTAACTGGCCCTTTACATATATTACAATAACTACTACGATTTTTAGTTGTCAAAGCAGGTAAATAACTTATCAGCAACTGTGTGTGTGTACCACATTTGCTAATCTTTTCGTTACATCTTGCGTTTTCCACAGTCCAATGTTTAAGAAGATAACTGCGGATTTTGTTCGTAAAGACGGACTTTCAAAAAATTATGGAAATTTTGTGGGGACCGTCATTTTTAAAGTATATGTTGATGACTTTCCACACACTAGCAAGTAGACGTGCCACAGTGATACATGAATATATATGAGAAGTAATCAGGAAAACAACCAATTATACTAGACCTTTGCATTTTGCCGAAGTTGAACGTGTACATGTTGTTTTAACTATAATCAGCCTAAAAGCCATTTTCTGGGAAATATTAGATCTTTGTACAGAAATTTAATTTTAGAAGGAAATTGTCTGAGATAATCGCGACGACTGACATTTGGTGGAAACCGATACTTCTTAGCATTGCACCCTTAAATGTGTGTGTGTGTGTGTGTGTGTGTGTGTGTGTGTGATTTTGATTTTTACCGTAGCCTTAACAATGTTTCATATCGCAACGATGTCTGCGGTGTGACAATTTATAGTAATGTCTAGCACTGAGACATCATAACACAGACATATAACATCATATCATGTCTCACCCAGTCATATTATCCTGACACAATCTAATGCTTAACACATAATATAATCATTTGCTCGTAAGGTACAGTATCATTCCTATTCGATGCACAAGTGTACTAACGCGACCATCTGCCATAAGCATGTCACACCGCGACCTCATCTTGTACTGCAGTCACAAGCAAAATCTATCACTGATGTTAAGTAAGATACTCGTGCCATATTTTTGTTTCTTTTCTTCGTGTCAAGCTGACTTGACATAATTATTAATTATAGGCGATGGGTGGAGTGAGAAACACACGGGAAGTCGTGCTGATATGTACATGTACTCGTGCACATCACTCAGGTGTCGGGTCTTTTCGAAGACTCATACAAAACTATACAGTTACTTATGTCCTAACATATTTTTTTTTACTCATGAGTGCGTTCTCTGAGTAAGAATTCTTGAAACTATTTGTTTTTAAATACAGTTAGAAAATACCACAACAGTCTTACCTGCCAACAAGCTTTCATTAATATAATTTTTATTTCGTTAATCAACCATTCTTTTATTTATTTTGTTTAGTATAACACACATTTCGTAAGGTCAAGTGAGATATACGGCATGCTCCTGTCAGTGACGCAAGCAGAGTTTAGCTCTTACGGCACGAGCCACGAGTCTTTTCGGTACGATCGTGCATCTTACAGTACTACGTTCCTGACTACACCGTCAATCTTGCACCACCGATCACTGCATCTGCAATTGTGTTGACCTTCGTGCATCAACTTGTGTTCGTTACCACTTTGGAGTCTGTATTTCTGATTCTATTTCAATCAAACTTCGACTATAGGTTTATAATCTTAACATGTCCGACGAGTTAAATAATGAGATTTATGCGTGAATATCAATGATTTTGCATCAGATTGTTTAACTTTGCTTTTATTCTGGAGGCCATATTTATAATCATATTTGAATTCGGCTCTCCAAATATGCGTATATTATTAAGATATTGGTCTGGTTCGATGATAACCGAGAGATTCAGATAAACTAATGAGCTGATCTGTCATCCGATTGGCTGATCTTGTTCCAACTCTGGGATTATATCATTAAAAGCTTGGTCTGGTTCGATGTTCGATGATAACCGAGAGATCCAGATATACTAATGAGCTGATTTGTCATCTGATTGGCTGATCTTGTCAAAACTCCGGAAGTCATATTCAGTATCTGATTTTGAAAAGACTTGAAATGGGCTTATATTTTCAAGCTCTTGGATGTGCGCGATAATGACCTAGAACCACGCATATTAATGACGTTTTCTTGCGTCTGATTGACTGATGTTGTGACCATTCTGGAGGTTGTATTTTTATCAAATAATGACCAAACTTTTGGAATATATGATGATATTTATCAAGATGATTAAAACAAACACTTAGTAAGATTCGTGCATATTAATGAGGTGATCTTCGATCTGATTAGCTGAGCTTATGACCACGCTGCAAGACATGATTCGGATCTGATCTGAATCAACATTGGAATGGAGCCTATATTATCAAGATTTTGGACTGCAGGACATATGCCTATGAAAGACATGATCTTACATCAGACTGTCTGAGCTTGTTATCATACTCGATTCCTTTTTTGCAATCAGATTTTAAATAATAATAATCAAATACATTGCATCTAATTGACGTCGCGTGTTATCTTCCACGATCCAGAGACGATGTTTATTGTCCAGTTTCTGGAAAACTTGGCAAATTCGTTAAGCTAAATGGGTTTACATCAGCAAGATCTTGAATGGCATCGAGTATCAGGAAGAAGCTGTAGATACTGATCATCATTATCTGTAGAACGAAGTTTCTTATCAGGATATCGTAAAGTAGATAAAATAGGCATGGAGAGAGAGAGAGAGAGAGAGAGAGAGAGAGAGAGAGAGAGAGAGAGAGAGAGAGAGAGAGAGAGAGTAAATAAGGCTGCTTAGTGAAATGGTCAGCTGTTAATTTATATAAGCCATATGCGCGGTATCAGACCCACTTGTGCTTCTTGTTCTTTCAATCATCATTATATCACCGTCTTTGACAAACATACAAATCATTTGAAACTGCAAGAAACCATAAAGATCCGCTAAATGCTAAATTGTCAAGTGGCAAAGTCATAGTTTTGCGCTGATTGTTGCATCATAGACTGTGCGGAATTCGTATTACTTATTTCAACACAAATCTTAGTTATTTGTTTTTACGTATAATGGCAGTTCAAAAAATGCATAAGAACGGACGACATAGTGGATGGGCAGAAGCAGTCACAGATATGAGTCGCAACGTTCACTCTAGTCCGCGCGCGCGCAGCTGCTCAGACATCCCCGCGCAGCTGAATTGTCAATCCAACATTAAAGTTTGCACGTCTCCGTAATGCTTGCACAATGCAGCGAGCATTGCGCGCACATCTACAGTTCGCTTAGAGGAAACGTTGGATCATATGACGTATTGTTAAAAGTGGCGATATAGTGAACTTGGTTGTATCTTTGTTTCTTAACTGACATGAAACCAATTTTAGTCCTTTAATGTTAGAGCACTAAATTTTGAACGGTCTGTCACTGAAAAGCTATCAATCTCTTGTTTCAGGAGTTAATAATGTACTTGTATAAACTCGAAGTGGTTGCATTAGGTAGAAGTTGACACCATAATACAAACTATCACAAATCTAACGGTGCCTTTTAGCAGGTATTTCAAATTTGTTCTAGAAAAGAAAAGGATATTATTTTCTTTGTTGGGCGAATATAAAATTTTAAATTAATCAGCAGAGTAGAATACACGGTATTGCGCGTGCGCTTCAAATCAATGTCATATTGCCCAAATCAAGAGCATTATAAAATACAGTAACAGGTAATTATAATATAACAGGGTGCGATGCCGTTACTAGTTCTATTGACATTACAAAACTAGTGTTTGCAAAATACTTCTTCAATATTGGATTACTTATATTTTTGTGGAATTTTTCAGACTTTAAATATCAGTGTCAATTTTCCTCCCACACATTTATAGGCGGTACTCAGAACTTTAGATGCATCTGTTAAGTACGAACGTCAGTAAACACGATGAACAGTTAATAAAATTTGCTCTTGTACTTATGAAGTATTGGGGTTATCCATACATTAAAGCAACGTAAGGAATGGGCATGTTGAAAAAAAAGTATTTATTTACCGTAAGACCTCATTAGTAAGTCGAATCCAACTTACAACTATCGTGATACGTATGTTATTGTTTTAATGGGTATCATGTTACGGATGTTATTGCTTTGATGGGTATCATGTTACGGATGTTATTGTTTTAATGGGTATCATGTTACGGATGTTATTGTTTTAATGGGTATCATGTTACGGATGTTATTGTTTTAATGGGTATCATGTTACGGATGTTATTGTTTTAATGGGTATATGTTACCTTGTTCATGACATTATATTGTAAATGTGCCGAATTCGTTTTCATCAGATCATTTGGTCTTAACAACTAACGTGGAAAAGACGGAATAGAAGATTATTTATAAGTCAATTGTAATACGTATGTATTTGTAAGGTGTTCTGAATACTAAGGTTTGAAAATTTAACGAAGTGTAGTCACGTGGCACAAATATGTGAAGAAACTGCTCTGCGTATATATTAATAAAAAAATTGGTGAAGTTTGGTCAAAATATGTAAATAACACTTTAACCTAATTCCGCAGATAATGGCTTTCTTTATCTCACAAACCTTATAATTAGTATATTACTGCTGTTATTAAAGGTGATAAAAAATAATTTAAAATTGATAGAGGTTTGAAAAAATTTTGTAAAGTGAGTTGAGATAATTCAGTTCGTTGAGCGTTGGACTAGTAATTCAGAAGTCGTGGAATCGGTATCCACCCAGGCCATCCCACCTCGGCTGCATCTGTGTCCTTGAGAAGGGCACTCACCTGAGATTTTCTCGACGTGATATAGCAATAATTTCTTACACGTGCCTTTAAAACCAACAAAATGAAATAAAAGTAATCACCCTCTTCAAATACACGAAACGCAGGACGTCGTCTAAAATGAATAAGGATCTTTCGATGCTAAGGATAGTCGGCAATTTGCGGCACCTCTCGGTCTGCTGGGATGGCTGCGAGCGCCAATGACGGCCGATTGCGGTTGGCCTAACAATCTCCTGAACAGCGTGGTGTAGACTGGCTGATCAAACCGATTGATAGTTTTGTGTTGTATAAGATCACATCGACAACTCTGTATAGACTAATGATAGGGACAAAATGTTTCGTGTGCTCAGTTTTATATCAAATACGTTTTATCAGCACCAGGATCTATGTTATCAGAGTTGATCGCTATTGATCCGTAAAAAGTTTCAAATTGAGCCTGAAGTTTGTGTATCTTGTAAAATTCAACAGTTAAACGCGTATATGTGAGCTAGATCCTTCCAAAATGAAACTCCCAGAAGCTTTGAATCACTGAACAAAGCCAGGTTTGCTTGATTTCGACAACTTTATATCGAGGTTAAACGGTTCATTCACAAAGAAGTTTTATCGTGATATGTTTATCATTTTATAGGGATTGTCAATGTCCATTTTCTTGCCCACACAATGACTCCGAAAATCGTCATAAGAAGTAGGATAGGTGGACCAATCATAGTTTGTTTGATATTTGCTTTGTATTTGAAACAGTATTCAGGTAATACAACGTTTAGAAATTGTCTCTGACTCTAATTGACTGGGTGGTGTTAGATTTGTAGGTAAACCCGAACGATTACTGAGCTAATATTAGGAGCCAAAAACAGTGGGCGTTGAATGCAGTAGACAAAATACATATTCAGGGTTTATCTTAATGTCTTTAATGCCATAAATCCGTATTGAAAACTTCTTCAGTGTAATACACACGTGAATAAGCACATTTATCTATAATTAAAATCGCAAAGAGAAAGTCTTCCATTAAACGAACATGCCCCGAAAAGTCGCTTTTGTTGAATGTCGGAAAATAAGAGGTCGCGAAAAATTTCTGGCTGCGTAGAAAAGTGTGTGAATTTCGAGTCTTAAAATGTATGCTTCATTCTAACGGTAAAAAATAGTGATTTGTGATTGATTTGCATTATTAACTTAGCTTTAAAAAAAAATTCAACCATATTGCTACGATATATACTATATTCTAGCAGCTTATAGTGATGTCTAACACTGAGACATCATGCCGCAGACATATATGTCCCACCCAGTCACATTATCCTGACACCAGGCCGACCAGTCCTAACACTAAGTTCTTAATGCTGAGCACCAAACGAGGCAGCAATTAGTACGATTTTATGTTTTTACTATGTTTCGGCCGGGGTTGAGTGATTATTTAAATCCTTTACTTTAGCCTGAGGGAAGTCTTAGCTAAGAATGTCGGTATGACTTTTATGAAAATGTACTGACTCCATATCAGTTTTGCACTTGATTTATTTCGCAACTGTTTTCGTTGAAAGTACTTTTCAACGGAACCGCTGTAGCCCTGTTTAATAAAATAAATGTTACAGCTTGACAAATTAGAGATATGGATTGGACGTGATTTCAACAGAACTGTTTCATGTTCCGATTGAAAACCCGTTGACGTTTACCACATTGAGAATTGTGTGTGGATCAGGTTGTACCACAATAGATGAACTCAAAGTGACCCTTTAGATGCTCCTCGGTCTTTTTCCGCTACAGATGAGGTACAGCTCGCTTACCCCATTGTTCCATCGTCATCTAAAGTTATAGTTTACACTACATCAGGAGTTTCAAATTAATATGCTTTGGTAAGAATGTTCAAGATATAAATCTAGCTTGATTTCTGGGGATATACTAACCATTGATAGACAGGCAGGCGGGCAGGGGAAACAAATGTGCACCACTTAATGTGATAAATTACTAAAAATAAGTGGACCAGAAATTGTAAAGGTCACCGGAACTTGAACCTTTATCTGTGTATATCAGATCTATCGTTATAACTAGACTTTGATTTTAATCAAGACTTCTGGGCACTTCTGACTTTGTGAAACAATGTCCAATAATGGATTTCATGACTGACCTAGGTGACTGCACAACGCCACTGCATTGCACGGCGAACAATATGGCACCTGTGCTGGGTATTGATGAATTAATTTAATGGAAAGAAAATAAAACAGATGAATTAAGTCTATTATTACCAAGAAAGACAAATCGGAAGAAGTCCATGCATCTTGTGCCCTGATGTCATATAATACTATTTTAGCGCTATTTAAATATATTATATAATACAAAAAAATGTACAGGATTTGATAAACATGAGACGTATGAATTGAGTTATGAATAAGTCTGTCACCTAAGATTGGATCCGAATGATGGGTCACGTGACCGTGTTACGTAGTACGTGTACATAACTGACCTTTTCTCATTCCCAAGATAATCCACGGTAAAACGATACTACTCTCCGTGGGGAATGTTTTATAGCTGACCTATTATTCGCTCTATTGTGAGAGCAAATAAAATTACGACATACAATGAATGTGTTGGGTAAGGTAATATGCCGCCTCATGTGATAATTACTCAGCAAATTGGATTCATTTTTGTGTGCATTTGACTATTGTCTGTTTGGGATTTGATCTACGAGACGCTATGGATTACAGTCTTGTGTCACACCCCATGAGATCAACACCTTTATTTCAAATTATCCCTAACTAGCATTCCGCAAGTGTGATCGTAATGTCAAAATGTCTCCCAAAATTACACGATATCATAACATTGCACAAAACAATTTCAAACGCTAGAGTTTGTAGAACAGATAAATACAAATACGATTTAGTATATTTTAAGATATAAGCACGAAAAGTAGGGAGGGAACATGTATTGTTTTTTATGTACATGGTCGGATAATAATATGATAACAGGCCAAAAACTAAATAACAGTAATCACAATGCCTGCAGGCAAGCATACTTTGAAATCAGTCACCTAAAAAGACAAAGGTCATCATACATTTTTCAATGTCAACAGGGTAAGGTATTTAATATTCAGAACAGTTAACACATAGATTTGCACTTTCCTTTCCTTTAACAAGAAGAATTTGACCTTAGTATCTAATCAGACGATGACAGTTTCACTGCAGCTAACTAGGACATATCACCACATTAGCTTTCCTTTGTAAGGCTAATGATTTGACTATAGTATATCAGTCATAATGTTTTCATTTAAGCATATTCTCAAAAGGACGAAGGAGCATACCAGGGACCTAAACACGCTGCCATAGAGATCCTCAGACTTTGATAAATCCTGAAACACGGCGAAGAATTTAGATTGAAGACTAATACTTTTGCCGAGCGTACTAATTTTCTGCCCCATTTAGTGCTTTATGTTGACTATTTATTCTAAAACGGCTATTATTGGATGGAATGGTCATTAAACCATCTCTCTCTCTTTCTCTCTCTATCTCTCTCTCTCTCTCTCTCTCTCTCTCTCTCTCTCTCTCTCTATATATATATATATATATATATATATATATATATATATATATATATATATATATATATATATATATATATATATATATATATATATATATATATTCTGACCCCGCTTACAAAATATTTGGCGCAAAAGTTTACGTTCCATTCCGTATTGTTAACAAACAAAGCTAAAGGCATTTTTGGAAGGAATCAAGCGTCATATTTCATATTATTAACATAGGTATTCATAACCCGAGATACAATTATTTGCACCAAATGTTTCTATTATTAAATTTCGTCTGAAATATCGGAGAATAGCAGAGAATACAGCAAAGAGTGATAACATGAACACATGTTTATACCCAATGGCAAGAATGGCTATACAGTGTACACATTTCACTCAGAGGTGATGGATTGCTATAAGCATAACTAATTTGTCTCCAAATCTAATATGAACAAACGGATCGACCAATGACCATAAGACAAAGAGTAGATATAAGTATCATGCACTGTAACATGACTTACATGTATTTTGGTCGAATCTGTTTAATTGCTATTCACTGATTTAATATCAGATTTAATTATATGCATTTAAATTTTCTGCCCAAGAATTAGCCAGAAATTAAACACAAATACAAAATACGAAAACGATTCTGACGTTTTCTGATCCCATACTACCATACTCTATAACGACCATGGAACTAATATCTTTCTCTCGACGTTTTCTGGTTAATACTGAACAACCTGGCATACGTATGCCGTATCTGACATACGAACAGAAACGAGTATCCGTCTCTTTAATAAATCTGTCATAAAGTTCCAACACTTTGTTGAACCCCGTTGTAATTCATATGCAAAGACCGAGGCAGATCCTCTCTCGGAATGTCCCGCCAGAAACAGTTCAAAGAGTTCAAACGCTATCAGCCGTGCTTCGTATCGAAACTTTCCTAGTTGTTCAGCGGGTTAAATCTTCCGTGGTGCAAAATTTGAAACTGCACAATAGCTGTAAATCATACACTTGGATCTGCTGCCCACATCTGTCGAAGAACCCATGCTTCTACCAGTGATAGAAGAGAAAATGAGTGTTATTGCACACGCTTGGTTCAGAAAGAGAGTATTCATGCGCATATTAGTTATCATTTTTGTTAATTTAAACTGACTTTACCATCTTGAGGCCAAGATCGTTAAAGTTAAACTGCAGTCAAACTGTGATGATGAAAAATGTATCTGATAAATCAGACATGCGTACTAGATATCCATTAATTTAGTTAATAAAAGCCAGAACATAATTACGAATTTTCACCGAAATTCTCAGCTATCTTATTTACGATTAAAATATATTTTGTTTTGAAGTTAATTATTCATATTTAAACAAAATAATAAAATTCTTTATGGTGTTAGTCCATGACGACAAACGTCTGCACGGACAACGCAGATTATGTGAAAATATTATTAATGATATATTTTACTTGAGTTTATCATCTGGTACTTCCAGTACTTTCCGTTTTGTCACATTTGACCGTTACAACAATCATGGTCTCTCTCTCTCTCTCTCTCTCTCTCTCTCTCTCTCTCTCTCTCTCTCTCTCTCTCTCTCTCTCTGTGCGCCCAACATATTTGCCTGAACGTACCGCAGATCTGGATTCCAATCTCCGAAAGTACGAATTTTTAAAATCCCTAATCTGTACGTTAATTGTATTTCTTCTTATTTACAAATTATGTTTTTGTTATCAAGCATTCTCCTGTAGGTACCAGGGTTAGCTCTTTCCGCTCTGATTGGTTTATCTTTGTATTTCTCTTTAATAATCTCTATATACTTTGATTTATTTCTTATTTCGTAAGAAGCCAGTGTGCTTGTATATTTAAATTAGAAGTAATTACTGGGTCAATATGTGGGTATATCTACTATCCCCCATACCAGTAATTTTGTAGCATAATTTTTGGTAATGCTTACATGGTTGAGATGGTATAGCGGTTGTTATGAGCAGGCAAGGGGGTGGGTGTTAACCCGAGAAGCTGGTTTTGAATCTACATAGACATTCTCTAACCCACGCAGTAATTTTATTTCTTCATCTCTAAACATTCTGTTAATTTTACCAAGCATGCTCCGATAGGATCCAATGATAGCACATTACACTGTATAATGTATGTCGTCTCTCTCTCTCTCTCTCTCTCTCTCTCTCTCTCTCTCTCTCTCTCTCTCTCTCTCTCTCTCTCTCTCTCTCTCTCTGTGCATACATACATACATACATACATACATACATACATACACACACACACACACACACACACACACACACATACATACATACATACATACATACATACATACATACATACATACATACATACATACATACATAAGCGTAATGACTGATTTTCAGTATATCATTTTTTTTTCAGGCACGAGGTGGTGCGAGTACTATTCTACTGGACAAGGAAGCCATGCACAAGTGCCAGGTAGGAGGGTTAAGCACTCTGACTCCATTATTGATTTACTGCCAATTATTGGAGTTTTTCTTAGAAATATGTATAATCTTATCATTTTAACTGCTTCTAGCTTTCACTTGCTATCTAGACAGCGAAGCTAATGGGAAATGTCGGTGGCAAAGTAGTCTTCGATCCAAACCAATCGTGTAAATCACAGCCATAGAGATATGAAGACGCATAGAGCTTAACTGATCCGTTCAAACTGTTAATGGTCAGGATAAGTAGTATTCTTTAAGATTCATGGGTGTGGTCAATAGAAGATCAAGACCACTCAGATGGCATAGTTGTTAGAGCGTCAGCTTCGGATGCGAGTGATCGCAGGTTCAATCCCCGGGCCAGTCATACCAAAGACTTACAAAAATGGTACTAACAGCTGCCTCGCTTGACGCTCAGAATTACTAGGTTAGTGTTGCGACTGGTTGGCCCTGTGTCAAGATAATGTGACTGGGTGGTGCATAATGCTACATGGCTGCATCACTTGAAACTGCCACACTGCAGACATTGTAGCGATATGACTGAAAAAAAATGTTAAAACTACCTTAAAAGTCACACACACACACACACACACACACACACACACACACACACACATCAAAATCATTTATAAGAAAATGTAAATGAAAAGTAAATACTGCGTCTTCCATACCTTGTTACTTACCATTGTGCTACCTGACCTTTATCTTCTTTTTGTCCCTTACAGCATTACAAGATGATGTGTCCCTCGGGAAAGATTTGTGCTATGCAGACCTTCCAATGGCCCACAAACATGACTTTCCCCGTCTGTGTGCCGCTTAAATACGTTCCAGGTAAAGCCACCCTCACCTCCATCCCCACATATACACACTCATGCGGAGTGTGCTTTAGTTCTCTCTCCTGTTTGAACCGCGAAATTTGCAAATCGGGTTTAAAGTCACAACATTAACAGTCTGGCATTATTATTAGAACAATCATATCAAGAAAAGTATTAAAATCAGTTGCCATATACCATGGAAACACCATGCTATTAAAAATTCAGTAGTTTTTAATCTCCGAATGCTCATCCTTGATGCAAGCGTCTGTGTTCTGTGTGGTTATAGACATCTGTCTCGATGCCATTTTGTTTAAATTTGCGTGTGTTTGAAACGTGTGTATTGAATTCTTCACCTCAGGAATAGAGAGCTTTTTATAGCTACAAACAGGATTAAGCGATCAAAATCTCTTTTGTACAAAAATTTCCCTTTTCATTATTAACCAGTCATGGCCTCCCAATCCCATTTGTACTTTATTTTCTGTTATCCATTCCCAGACTGGTTGCCATTTCTTCACATAACTATGCGAGTCCTTTTGTTCCTTTGGATAACACAGTATCACGTTTTAGTTGCTTTAGTGGTGGTGGTCATGTTTGTTTTGTGGGTTATTTTTAAAAATCAAATATTTAGTAACATCTTATAATATTATTTATGTGGTATATAAATCAGAAAATGGTATTGGAACAGAGAAAAACTACCCTACAAAAACACAAGCCATAATGAACTGAATATACGCATAATAAATGAGCGTAATATCTCACCCTGATATAACTCATTGTTTGTTCATATTTTCAGTTCCGTCCTGATAGCCGTGGTGTATATAAACTTCGTTCTGACTGCCTAATCTGAAAATAATTGTATATTTATATATTTGTATATAAATCCGCTGCTGATGACACTGTGTTATGCAAGTAGGACACAATAGAGAGCTAAGGATCTTTGTTAATAAAATACATTAAGAACATGATAATTATAGCGAAAAGAAATACAATTTGGGTCACGCCTCCTAGCAACCATTAATTTTGATTATTATATACTTTTCTTACTTCCCGAGACTATTAAGTCGTAGATTAATACTAGGCACATTTTACTCAGCCGTTTCTTCTATTTCCTTTTAGTGAGAAATCCAATCTGTGACCTGCCACCAAATCCGGGAAACTGTAAGGCCAGATACATTCGGTGGCATTTCAATAAACACTCACAGAAGTGTTCTTGGTTCACTTATGGTGGGTGTCATGGCAACCAAAACAATTTCAGAACTCCAGAAGAATGTGAAAAGGCTTGCATACCATCTCCAGCATTACTGGCTTTGAAAAAGGAACACGAAAGTAGTTCCAAATCCAACTCACTGGTCCAGGTTACGCCATCAGTAATGTCTTCACCCATATATCAGGAACCCGACCCTCTACAGTATGAAGCTCTCAGTTCAATAAATACAGACCTTGTCAAACCTAATGACGGATTCGACGACAGGTATCCTACGGGAAAGCAGAAAACGAACGAGGTGAAAAAGAACAAGGGTAAGAAAAAGGAAAATAAAAGGAAAAGAAGAAGGCTTAATAAGGAGAAAAAGAAGAGGCAACTACGAAGAGAACGCAGGAAAGAACGTAAACGACAAAAGAGATTAAAGAAGCTCAAGAAAAACAAGACTGACGAGACAAGTGCGGCAGAAGGGGAAGTTTCGCGGACTGCCGCCTTGACAGCCGCCACATCCGGAACCAAGTATTTCAAACGCTTCTCCATTTTAGAT
>JAQISU010000200.1:1392500-1517500 GCA_029339505.1 Unio delphinus | reverse complement strand
TACCCTTGTTACCCTCGCACAGTGTACTACTATTATTACCATTGCACCGTGTACAAATATTGCTAAACTCGCACCGTGTACTACTATTGCTACTCTCCAACTCTTTTACTACTATTGCTACTATCGCACTGTGTACTACTAATGTTACCATCGCACCGTGCACTACTATTGCTACCATCGCACTGTGTACTATTATTTATACCATCGTACCGTGCACTACTATTGCTACTATCGCACTGTGTAATACTTACTATTGCTACTATCGCACCGTGCACTACTATTGCTACTATCGCACCGTGTACTACTATTGCTACTCTTGCACCGTGTACTATTATTGCTACTATCGCACTGTGTACTACTATTGCTACTCTCGCACCGTGTACTACTATTGCTACTCTCGCACCTTGTAATACTATTGGTACCCTCGCAGAGTGAGCAACTATTACTACAACTATTATTATTACGACGACGAAGATTTTATGTATAGTTTATACAAATACTCTCTCAAAGATTACTGTTAACCATTTGCTCTTTTAAGTTTTGAAATTATTAACCAAGTGCGATATTTAACTGTTTGAAGGATAATGCCTCTCTCTCTCTCTCTCTCTCTCTCTCTCTCTCTCTCTCTCTCTCTCTCTCTCTCTCTCTCTCTCTCTCTCTCTCTCTCTCTCTATATATATATATATATATATATATATATATATATATATATATATATATATATATTCTCGTTCTCCGCCCTATCTATCTATCTATCTATCTATCTATCTATCTATCTATCTATCTATCTATCTATCTATCTATCTATCTATCTATCTATCTATCTATCTATCTATCTATCTATCTATCTATCTAATTTTTTAAGGACTTCACATATAAAGGAAAGGTCCTCATATCTGATAGTGCAACATTTTTAGAACATTTGCTTTGTTCAGTTCCTTTTGGTCATCAGGAGGCACAAGCCTCTGACTGAATCTGCGTATAATGACATTGGACAGTCGGGTTTAAACATTCATTTATTTCCCCTCATATATCAAGATATTTTTAAACCATATATTATATTTTGTTACCAGTCTAGGTATGAAATTAAAAAATAAATGAAGTCAACATGTTTAGTAACGTCAACATAATTCATTTCTCGAAATTACGAATTGAATATGTTAGTGTCACTTACAATATTGTGAATTAAATGTCAAATAGTCCTGAATGTTTTATCACAAGTTAAAAAAACATAGAATATTCTAAATGAATTTCGAGTCTTGGATGCCTGGATGAATCACAACGGTGAAATCCTGAATATGTTTGAGTGAGTTCTTCATAATTCCAACATAGTTCTTTAGTCCAAAACGTCAATAAAGCACTACGTAATTCCAAATAATGATTTAAATAGATAATTCCTCCCAAAAGATCTCTGAACATGACTATAATTGATTTCATGGATTGATATTAAAACATGAATTAATAGTTGTTTTCCAAACATCTATTTGCATTTCACTTGACCTATATCGCATTAGAATGTTCTTTAAAAAAATTCAGTGGAAAAATTCAACTTACCCTTGAATTTAAATTCTAGTAAAATTTTGTTTAACACTTCTATCGTAACTAGAGTCAGGTATGCACAAAAAATCCCACTCTATCCACAATCCTCAGTCACGAACAAAAGTTAAACAAAAAATGGAATTAAATGTACATAACAATTTCTTGAGATTAAACACAAAATGGAATTAAATGTACATAATAATTTCTCGAGATTGGTCAGTGTCCATTTTTATTTATCTTTACCTTGTTTTAGGTTTCTTTACATGTCTAGCTTGCAACAACTTTTGAAAAAGCTTTTCATCTTTGCAAATGTTATCTGTTCTTAATTTATATAATTATATGTATGTATATAATAGATCAGTTATTAAAGCAAGGTTCTTATTGAACATTATTAATGTTGCAACTACTGTGTATCACACGCGTTTTGCATGGCAAATGAACTTTGCGAGTCTGTCTTTGATTCCCTTAAGGAATTAGTATAAATCGGTCACGATACGAGAAAAAAATGACAATGAATGAAACAATCTGTCATCTTAAAGTGACTTAGTTGCCAAGTTAATTACCTACATCAGTTATTAGACAAGAACATGAAACATACATGTGACGGAAAAAATTATTTGTTTTAACGTTTTGTTATAAACACACGCCAAGAGTCAAAGTCGAAAAGTCAAGGAAATGACGCGTAATTGATAAAATAGCATCTAACCGCTAATAATCACCGACAAAATAAGAAAACCTAAATCCATAATTTAATATAAACACAAAAGGTAATAACATTTCACTAACATTGTAATCGCTTTACAATATAATAAAGCTATAACCAAATATGAACTACTTTCCCTAGTTGCATTACGTTTTCAATAATACAGCATCACAAATTATCCTAGTATTTTTAGACATGTGTTATCTAAAACGTTCTGAGCATATATTAGTAGCTGTCATAAAGCCAGTCATGCGTTGACATCAACTAAACAATGGAATAAGACTGAATGAAAGGGCTCGACGAGCACGTGCACCAAATCGCCAGACAAACAAAAATTTAAATTCAGCTAAATGTATAAACTCAACTGACTTATTGTTTATATAATGAAGGTATCAGCATGAAAGATTTTCAGCTATCAAGCATTAAGAAAATGAGCTATCCTATTCATCATCATTATCATCATCGTCGTCGTCGTCATCAGTTTCTTGACCTGGTGTGGTCGTCGAGGCACTGTGCTGCTGAAGATCTGACAAATTCCCTCTGGTTGTCTCGATCATGTACCAATGCCCGTGTCTCCGCAACACTGTTCCTCGTCTATTTGTGATGTTGTCAGACCACTTTTTCCTGTCTACCTCTCCCTCTGCCGCTCTGGACGCTGCCATGCAGTACTGTTGTGGATAGACTGTTGGCTCTAGTGACATGTCCATACGATTACACCATACTCATTACATCATACCATTATCCCATTACACCACGTTAGATATACACGTGTGTAGATGAAATACGTTGTATAGAAGGATACTGATATAATCAAACAGGTCAACGAGTTATCATTCAATCAAAGAAGGAATCAAACCGGTGTGTATAGTGACGGCAACTATCGCGTTGCTCTCACGACTGAAATCAGTAAGATTGAAGTAAAGTATATATATATATATATATAAATATATATATATATATATATATATATATATATATATATATATATATGGTATTAGATAGATAGATAGATAGATAGATAGATAGATAGATAGATAGATAGATAGATAGATAGATAAATAGATAGATAGATAGAGAGATGGATAGATAGATAGAAGGATACAGTAAAAACAGTTTGGATAATTTTGATACTTGACAAGAAGAATTAAAATCCCCACCTTTAACAGCGCCAAGTGTTGCATAGTCCTGTGCCTATGTAAAATTGTCCTTTTACTCATTTGTGTCTTACCGGTTGCTGAAATTACCTCAAATTAAAATAAAGCCTTTACACAGATAGAATGCTGAGAACACGAGCACTTTGATTCATAGTACTTATTCTGCTCAATCTACAGTCATTTGTGTTTGAGTCGTGTACACTGTCATTATTTTCAGTTTATTTCTCATACTTGGTAAAGGTATTTCCTATAATTTCCCTTAATTACGCAATTGAGGTCGATAGCGACTGTTATGCTTTTCAATAACACCTATTTGTATTAGAGTAATGATTGGGGTAAATTGAATCTAAACTGAATCAGTTGATAGTAACACTGAAAGTGAGGTTAAAGACTTGCTAATGTGCGAAAACAGTTGACGTATGCGTATAGTTCAAGTGTTAATCACACCTTGTTATATACAGCTGGTACCTGCACATAGAGCAGGTGTGTTAATCACACATGGGCATATAGTGCACGTGTGTTAATCACACATTGACATATAGTGCACGTGTGTTAATCACACATTGACATATATAGCTGACATATGCATATAATGCAGGTGTGTTAATCACAAATGGGCATATAGTGCACGTGTGTTAATCACACATTGACATATAAAGCTGACATATGCATATAATGCAGGTGTGTTAATCACAAATGGGCATATAGTGCACGTGTGTTAATCACACATTGACATATAAAGCTGACATATGCATATAATGCAGGTGTGTTAATCACAAATGGGCATATAGTGCACGTGTGTTAATCACACATTGACATATACAGATGACGTCTGCATATAACGCATGTGTGTTAATCACATATGGGCATATAGTGCACCCTGTTAATGACAAGTTGACATATACAGCTCACGTTTGCATATAATGCACGAATGTTCATCACACAATCGCATATCATTCACGTGTGTCAATCACACATTTTCACATACAGCAATAAAGGTGTTTTACTAGTTAAGATTAATTAAAATTTAATGATCTAGTTATATAATTAATTAAGTAATGCACTCGCTTTAAAAGCAGATATTCTGTCCAGATACTTTACGTTACTTAAGCGCAAAATCATTCATATATTAAAGGAAATACAGGACAGTCAAGAAACTTTAAACCATACATTAAAGGTCAATGAGCTTTGTCCATAATCACATAATCCTGTCTCCGGCACCCGCAAGAATAGTTCCCATACATGAACCACTTCCATCAATATCAACATGACAGCCCTTACCGTATCAACAATAATTTGTGTTATTGTTAGTTTTAAGCGAAACGTACGACCCTGTGACGCACGGACTGATGAGTACGATCTGTCAGTCCTCATTCAGTATCTATCTATCTATCTATCTATCTATCTATCTATCTATCTATCTATCTATCTATCTATCTATCTATCTATCTATCTATCTGTCTGTCTGTCTGTCTGTCTGTCTGTCTGTATGTCTCTCTCTCTCTCTCTCTCTCTCTCTCTATCTCCCTCTCTCTCTCTCTCTCTCTCTCTCTCTCTCTCTCTCTCTCTCTCTCTCTCTCTCTCTCTATATATATATATATATATATATATATATATATATATATGAACAGTTCTTTACATTAACCTAAGAATAATTCTTACATGATAGGAACATAGAATGAGGCTATGATAAGTAATGCAAGGAGGTAAATGACTCACGGGGGGTAGTGACAGAACATCTTTTGTGATCGTAAGTAAATTCAAAACCATAAAATCGTTTTAGAGCAGCTAGAACTACGTCTTCATATTGTTATGATTGCGTGATTCCGGTACCGGTGTATTGTCGGACCTTCCAAAAGACACCCGAAAATAACTAATACAAGGTTGATGGTCAGATAATGTTTCACCGGAAACACTTATCAAGCAGTATTTATGATTGCTCGTCAAGCAACGCCAATTGAAAGCTGGAAGAATATTTTTTAAACATTTGACATTGAAAGTGGTGATAAAATATTAACTTGTACCGGCCTGAATGAAGGATTTCAGAACAATATCCACAGGTACATTGTGATAGATTGATATGCAGATAGCAAATAACATGTTTTGTAAGATTTGTATGCCCATACGACACTATTGTTAGACTGGCTAGTGATACTCCTGAATTAAGAGATTGTCATCACTCCAGTCTTCAACAAGAAAATACCATTCAGGAAAATGGTGTATAACGTTCAGATATGTTATACGAAGAAAAAATAGAAAACAATTATTAACCAATCTTTGATCAATTGTGTACGTTTGCACCTGCTTTGAAAGATGCACCATGAACGATGAAAGTCGAAACACTATCAAAATAAAAATCCACTCAGTTTATGGAGGAACATTTCAGTTAATAAAATTTCATTGAAAAAGTCTTGAAGGAGCTCGAAAGCGAACCCAGCTGTTCCCAAAGTTATTGCTGTGGAAAATGATGCAGATACTCGTGTGTGTGTGTGTGTGTGTGTGTGTGTGTGTGTGTGTGCTTGTGTGTGTGTCTTTGTGTGCGTGATTGGGATCGTTAAAAATTTTTCAGTCATATAGCTACAATGTTTGCATTGTGGCAAGTTATAGTGATGTCTAGCACTGGGGCAAAACGCCACAGGCATGTAGCATGATGTCCCAACCAGTCACATTATCCTGATACCAGGCCGACCAGTCCTAACACTAACTTCTTAATGCTGAGTTCCAATCGAGACAGCTGCATCCAAAGCGAATGTTCTAACCATTTGGGCCACCAAAGCGTTCGAGAATCTTGCATTACGTTGCTAGAAAAATATCTGGAATCATTACCAAATATGGTAAAAATAAATGGCTATGTGTCGATAATAGTTTTATATTTACAAACATTGCAAATATATCAAGCAAATGAATCGAATCATGCTAGCCGTTTTAACCTCATAAATATTGGAGGAATTTTAAAAAAAAACTATTTTGTCCTCGTCTTCATCAAGATCATCTTCAGCAGCTGAATGGGAATATAAGCAGTATGTCGAGGGATATAATCAATAACACTAGCGGTACAATAAAATGCTAATTTAGTTCGATTCTTGACATTGCAGTTTTCATACAAACTCTATAAAAAAAAGAGCAAAATTTATAATGCACTATCCTGCGCCACTTTACTCGAAAATACCGTAATGTAAAAGTGTACACAAATAATTTCCTGCTCTGTAAGTACGAAATAAATCTTAGAAAACATCCTCTTAAAAAAGCAAAGGGAATTAAGTTGCGATCAGGTTGTTTGTCATACTTTAAATGATAGTGGCAAACTCTGGAGACATTTGAAAGAAAATGCGAATTATGTGTCTCAGAAGAAACAGATGAGGAATTTCTTTTTCAATGTCAAGAAACACATATTATTATCAATACATGCAACTTTGTACTCATCAATTAAATAAAATTATTGAAATGATATTTAAACCAGTTAGCTCCTATGAAACCATTCTGTCTAGTGTTACCTCATATCCCATTTTATCATTTATTTCCCAACATTTCTCTTTCTACCCTTCTCTTTCTATATAATGCAATGCCACTGTCATTAATAATTAGTCTGCATTTAATCTCGTGTGTATATCGTACGACTTGAGCCGCTCTTGTTGAATGTTTTTAGATTATGTATCAAACAGTTAAATCTTATCATACTGTAAAATAATAGAATAAAAAACGACATAGATTGGCAATTAAATTTTCTCTTAAATATGATAGAATAAACAAGATATTGATTGGCAATTAAATTTTCGCTCTAATAATAATAATAATAATAATAATAATAATAATAATAATAATAATAATAATAATAATAATAATAATGAGGACTTTGTATAGCGCCTAATCTTTCGAAGCTCTAAGCGCTTTACACCATCAATAATGATATGACTACACTACAGAACAACAAATGACAAAAATAATGACATTGGAAAACATAAAAACATGCTGAAAACATATAAGATACAAAACATGATTAGGTCGCTAAGTTTGTCCCTGCAGTCGAAACAGGTGAGTCTTAAGAGCACTCTTAAAAGGGATGTTACGTCTATTTGATTTAAATTATTTATTTTTAATTGTTAGATCCAAATTTGTCATTTTGGTTTTAAAATTTATTAATTGGGAGATATCTATTCTGGAAAATTCTGGCTGACCTAGACTCTATCTGTAAACACAGGTTGACCTTGACTTGTTAACCTCATTTCTGGCCTTCCTTCAGAGTGATAGACGAGCCTTGGAAACGATTGGCTAAAATCCAAGGACATCTTTTTATTTTCAGTTCTGGGGGTGGTGGTGAACAGTGAATGATCTTTCTTATCTGGATCTTTCTTTGCGTACGTGTTTAAATGATCGTACGTTTGTTCTATGACCTTCTATGAACTTCCAGAAAAACACGCCATCCCTTGTTTGCGTAAAAAAACGGGCATTTAAATTATTGTACTGTGAGAGAAAAGTCAGTAGATGTTGGGCATTTATGATATTAAGTTGTGTCTTCTGTTTAAGTTATAATTTTAACTACCTTGTACTGGAAATTGCGTCATTTCGTTGTAGAAAGAGGAATTTTTCTATTTATCTGGAAAAGAACATGTGCTCATGATTTTCATTTGGATTATTATAAAAACAAGAACTGCATCACGTGACATCGTCAGCCATTTTGGATTACATCGTGAAGATTCGAACCTGGAACTATTAGAACATTTATTTATCAGGACTCTTACAATTCCATTAGTGGATTATTTTTGTGAATTCTATATTGGATTAATGTTGGATTTGATTCTCTAAAACCGTAAGTTTATTTATGTTCTCTTATGAAAATAATTGTACTTAATACATTTGTTAAAGTTTTACAAGCTTGTTAGTTTTCACTCTTTCTGTGTTGCTGCTTTTTCGAGCCTTAGCACGTAACAGGGACTACTGTGTCTTTGTGTCTAATTTCAATGGGCAATTCGTTCCACGTCGCCGGGCCCTGGTGTGCAAACGAACGTTGTCCATATGACTTTGATTTCACCTTGGGAACAATGAGTATACGATTATCAGAAGAAGAGCGTAAGGATCTAGCTGGTGTATACACATGGGTGAGGCTGGATAGGTATGTTGGACTGGAGTCTGTCATTGAAACATAGCACAGAGAACACATTTTGTGTTTGATTCTGTATCGAATTGATAGCCAGTGTAGGGTACAGAGCAGTGGTGAAGTGTGCTCTGATCGAGGTACTCTAAAGATGATCCGTGCAGCTGTGTTTTGAACTTTTTGAAGTTTCTGGAGTAAATATTGTGACGAACCAGACAGAATTGAGTTGCAATAGTCCAGTCTTGAAAGTACTAATGAACACACAAGTGTTTTAGTGGCATCAACTGAAAGATATTTACGAATGGAACTGATGCGTCTCAATTCAAGATATACAGCCTTGCATATGTTCATGACATGTTGGTGCAATGTGAGAGTACTGTCTAGAGTAGCGCTTAGATTTCGTACTGACTGTGAGAATTTAATGTTGGTGTTGCTGATATTTATTGTCTGAGGTAAAGGATGTGAATGAGAAAGTCTTTGTGTTGTGATCAGAATAGCCTCAGTTTTATCATCATTCATCTGCAGCTTGTTACATGTCATCCATGATTTCACATTCGAAATGCACTTCTCTACTCCATGGATGGTAGCATCAACTTCAGTTGGGTGGCTAGACTTGTATATTTGGATGTCATCAGCGTACAATTGGTGCGACACTGGGTGATGATCTATGACACTTGAGAGTGGCTGAGTGTACAGAATGAAGAGAACAGGTTCAAGAACAGATCCCTGTGCAACACCACAATATACGTCAACTGGGCAGGACTGTATTCCATTTACAGATATAATATGTGTCCTGTTGACTAAGTAGGACTTGAACCACTGTAAGGCTATATTCTGAATGCCAAATACATGCTAGAGACGGTGAAGTAAATTATCATGGTCTATTCTGTCACATGCTCTTATACGATAGCTCTTAAAATGATAGATAAAGGATATTCATTGCCATATCAATTTGCTCCTAAATATGATAGAATAACGACCGTAATTGCCTATTTGATTTTCTCTTTCAAGAAGCGGTTTTAATTAAGAGTGTACATGAATAAATATGTTCTTATTTCTATTATTTTTGGATAGCAGTTAAAACAAATTACAGTTGTTATGCCTTAATTGGATTGCATACGAAATATAGCTTTGTCAGGTTAATTTGATTATATTTTTAAGCTGTATGTGTTTCCTTTTCGCTTCATATTGCAGAGATTTATGAAGGTATCCGAATATTAGGGATGTAAATAAATTTGTGTAATGTTTTTGACAAAAATATATTTTAAATCTAAATAATTATTTTGTAATTCAAACTCTACATTTTTATCGCTTTGTTTTCAGAGTCGTCCCGAGTGTCACATGTGTATCCGTCGGTATCACGCATGGAGTAAAGAAGCTTTACAACGTGTCTTAAATTTGTATCTTGCTCTCTGCATCAATGGTTCTCACATACTTTGGAATATCTATAAATGAACCCAATCCAACTTCATTACCCACCCACCCAGGCAATCTTAAAACACACATTCTGAATTTTTTTTAAAATAGTCGACATTAAATATACATTTTGACAGCAGGAGGCAATGTGCAACTTGAAAAGAGCTTTTTTTATTTTGGTGTCATTTCAATGTCCGCTGAGATATGCAGCAATCACTGATAACTGTATATGTGGTCGCTGACGTAGACGGCTACATGTATGCTTTTTACAACTTACCCTCTCCAGCGTTTGTAAACCCGAATAGATTCTCAAATTGATAGTAATGGTCCAGATGTTTTTATTAAGATTGCAACATTCACGTTGGCATATACCTTTTTACTGAAATTGTGACAGTTACATGGAGTTTTTTTCTTTCTCCAGAACCTGCAACATTGTAATAAAAGTCTGTGACACTTCTTATGTCGGCTAACTCTACTGTCTGCGTGCGGATCACTACAGGTCAGTGGATGACTACCTGCCAGTAGATGATTATCGGCCAGTGGATGAGTACATGTTAGTGGATGACTATCTGACAGTGGATGACTACCTCCCAGTGGATGACTACATGTTTGTGGAAGACAACCTACTAGTGGATGACTATCTGCCAGTGATGACTACCTGTCAATGAATGAATACCTGTCATTGGATGGCTACCAGTCAGTAGATGACTGATTTACCTGTCAGTGGATGCCTAGCAGAACTGATTAGTAAGCCATAACGAAGCACAATCCTTATGCAAATATCAATATGTTGTAAAACAGGAAGAGTAAATTTCTGAAATTGATATTGTTTGATTTAAAACATGCTGAGGCATATGTTTGCCGCTGCATCAAAATTTCTCAACTAAACTAGGGTGAATCGGATATTTATTTTCACCTTCAGCTCAGGGACAGACAAGCATAAAAGTTACACGAAATCAAAGACCGTCTTACCTGTTATTCCGTCCGACGAAATATTAGTGGGAGTCAAAAGATTTGGATTAAACGAATTCCAGAAACTGCTATTTGAGAATACGCGAGTTTAACGGATTCAAGACCTTGGACGTAACACGAGTCAACATTTGTGATCCTGACGCACCATAAACCGGTAGCGTGGTCGTTTGATACAAGAATCCATTGAGGTGGATACACGGAATATAAAAGCAGTTTTAAACAGTTTTTAAATTACCTAGTTTGTATTGCTAATATTTACACTAAAGATGGACTGATTTTTAAAAAAATATAAATCAGATAGTATAAATCATCCAATACACATGTAAGAGAAGATTACGACGTAAGATACTCACATATATAGTTTACACCAAGCAATCTAAGCGCAAACGATGTCTGGAAATGCATAAGAACACAGTCCAGTAAACATATATATTTACTCTACCCTCCAGTCAAAACACGTTAATGAAGAGACAGGAGTGGACATCGTAGCTGGACTTCAACATCTAATCATTATACTTCTGAAAGAAACAGGAATTATACACACGCGAAAAATTATTATTTATTGCCCGACAGATATGAAGAGAAGATTCAAAAGTCTTCTTGGACGAAAATAAATAGTTGGAATGAAAGATTAAATCCGATTATTCAACATCAGGTACTAAATGGTTTTATATATAAAATCATTTTTAAGGTTTAGCCAAACCTTGACTGAAGAGCGGTATACAAGAACAACTGGGTTAGCTTATATTAAATGATCAGTACAATATACGACGTGAATAACTAGAATGCATTATACAAATGTACCGACTGATAGAAAAATTGAGATTAATTCATTTCCAGCTTGCCCCTTGGTACTGGACTAAGCATTCGGAATTGCTTTTAATCTAGCTAATTGCCTCAAATCTGAAAGAACCGAATGTGATTTTAATAAACGATATGACCACTGACCACTCAAGAGCACTATAAGGTAAATCAGATGGAGTGATATGTTACAAGTTAATATTTTATAACTAAACAAAACTTCAGTTGGATTGCCAAGTTGTTGTACGCTACAGGAATATATTAGAGAAGAAGAAATTCATGAGAGGGGAACTTGTTACAGATATGGTAAAATCTGACACGTTCACAAAGAGTTGAGTTAGAATCTGTCTAACGAGTAAAGGCTTACTCGATGGACAGAGCGTCGTTTAGGCAAACATTAAAAACCCAAACAAAAATCTTGGCTCGTGTGCTTTGTCGAATTTAGGGGAGCGAGATCCATTTAATTTCAAGCTTCTTGGACATGATTCTAAGGATTAGATAAAGCCATCTATAAAAGACACGGATATTTAACCATTAATCAATAACAAGGCTCCATATTATGTGAAGGAAGAACACTATATTCTAGAAGAAATATCGGTGATTAATTAAAATTCATGGTTGGCTTATCCAACGTACTGATAGCACAGGCAAGCGTATTTAACGATACAAACAGCGGATTGGTCATGGATTATTTCGGCCAGAAAGATATTCGGAATCGTTGATGGATTATCACCATGTCCATGTATGGCAGGATTTATACATGTCTGAATTGGAAACTTCAATATGCTAAGATCATTATGATTGACAAAGAACGGGAGAGACTCTTAATTAAGTATGCATGAGATTCGTTTGCATGGATGGAATCCTAAGTATGGATTGATTCCTGGGTATGAATGGGATTTCTGGTATGGATGGAATTCTAAGTATGGATTGATTCCTGGGTATAATGGGATGTCTGGTATGGGTGGAATCTTAGGTATGAATGAAATGCCATGGTATGGGTGGGATTCCATGGTATGGGTAGAATCTTAGGTAAGATGGATTCCTAATTATGGATGCTGGATCTTAGTATGGCTATATTCATGTGTATGGATAGAAATGTGTGTATCGATGGACTCATGAATATGTTTTTTTTCTAGATATGGATGTAACTCCTGGTTATTGATGTAATCCAAAGTATGGATATGATTCCTTCGTATGTAAGCAATCCTGTGCTTGGATGGTATCTTAGGTATGGATATAATCCTGCATATCTATGAAATCCTGCGAATGGATAATATTCTTGAGCGTGGATGGATTTCAGTTGATATATGGAATCCTGTATATGGTTGAAATCCTGGATAGTGATGTAATCCTGGATATGGATGAAATCCTGGATAGTGATGTAATTCTGGATATGGATGGCATCAGAGGTATGAATGAGATTCCCGTGTTTGTATTTGCAGTACCAAGTGTACTGGATTCAACCAGGAGTAGATGAAGCTTATTGTACCTTGTCGAAATATGATCACGAATGTTTAGTATGCATAAATTAGTGTAAAAATGACCTTACATAATCATTCAAGGTGATTGAAAAGAATAAAGAGTACCGCTTACTTCTACTATACTTTTACGACTACGGGTCTTAAGCTGTGTAACAGAAAGAAGCGACACCACAAATAATTTATTTCTCTACGTTACAAAGTGAAAATTTCAGAGACACATACATATTGTGAATTAAATACCAAGAAATCCGAAATATCCCATCACAGGTCAAAAAGTATAGAATTTTCATAAAGAATCTCAATAGTTATCAATATCCTGATATAATATCTTTCACTGAGTTCTGCATAATCTCAAGGCAGTGCTTTATTAAAAAATGTCAATGAGCAGTTTGTAATTCAAATGAATAATTTAAATAATTCATTCCTCTCAAAATATATCTTAACACATCTTTAAACAGGAATGAGTAATTGTTTAGTAAACTATATATATATATATATATATATATATATATATATATATATATATATATATATATATATATATATATATATATATATATATATATATATATATATATATATATATATATTGTTACGGCTATTGGATTCAAATTATTTATTTTGTCGAATCCAAATTTGTCATTTAGGGTATAATATTCATTAATTGGGAAATTATTCTGGAAAGTTCAGGCTGACCTAGATTCTAGCTGTAAAAACAGGTTGACCTTGGCTTGTTGACCTCATTTCTGACACTCCTTTAGAGAGTGTAAACAAGCCTTGGAAATGATTGGCTAGATCCAAAAATATCTTTTTATTTTTAGTAATTAGTGGCTGTATTTCTGGATCATTTTATTATTACGTGACTTGGTGAAGGTAGCTTCTTTCTTTGACTTTCCAGAAAATCACGTGATCCCTTGTTTACATTAGAAAACGGGTATTTAAATCATTGTACTGGGAGAGAGAGATTCAGTAGAATCTGGGCTTATAAAGTTAATAGTTGTGTTTATCTGTTTGAGTTATAATTTTAATTACCTTGTACTGGAAATTGTGTCAATTCGTTGAAGCAAGAGGATTTATTTATTTATTTGGAGGAGAAAACATGTGCTCATAATTTCATTTGGATGATAATAAAACAAGAACTGCATCATTTGACATTGTCAGCCATTTTGGATTACATCGTCAAGATTCGAACCTGGAACTATTAGAACATTTATTTATCAGGACTCTTGCAAATTCCGTTAGTGGATTATTTTTGTGAATTCTATATTGGATTAATGTTGGATTTGATTTTCTAAAACCGTAAGTTTATTTATTTTATGAAAATAATTGTTAACGTTTTACAAGCTTGTTAGTTTTCATTCTTTCTGTGTTGCTGCTTATTCGAGCCTAAGCACGTAACAATATATATATATATATATATATATATATATATATATATATATATATATATATATATATATATATATATATATATATATATATATATATATATATATATATCACCTGACCCTCATCCCAACAGCATGTTCTGGAAAATTAAAAAATTCCATGAAACATTCAAAAATAACCCTAGAACTCAGATTTCAGTAAAGATATTGTTTACTGCTTGAAATCATGACTAAATTTAGTCCGGCAAAACCTCGATTCATTAGCCTCAATCAACATCATGACATACCTCAGATATGCAATAACTATATCCACGCCCCTCAATCACAGACACGTCAATCACACACTATAACGTAAAAATACATAATAAAACTGTAGAACATAATTCACAGAATAAGATAAAAAAACGTAGTATTGTCATTTCACGACTATGTTGTGCATATTCCTATTTTGATTTCGGAAAACGTTCCAGCAATTGTCATTGCACGACTATCTTATGCATATTCCTATTTGGATTTCGGAAAACGTTCCAGCAAATGTTAACACATATTGCAGGTGTATTTAAGCATGTCACTCCATTTGAGTTGAGCATGCTTCTATTGATGGAAATAGTGAGGTCAAGGATGTTTAACCTGTCCCGCTGGACATATTGTTGGACACCCTGGATACATTTTCCTTTACAGTTAAATAATGTGGTACGCAACACTGTGTAGTCAGTTCATATGGAAGAATTGTAACAAGTCCCAAACCAAATTGAGAGTTTGCTTGATCATAATAACAAGTCCCTGACAAAGAGTTATTTGACCATATAACCAATTAATGAGACATGGGAGAGTTTACGTGACCATTATAACAAGTCCCTGATAATTTGAGAGTGTATGTGACCAGTAAAACAAGTCGCTGACAAATTAGTTTACTTCACCGGCATAACAATTCCCAGACAAATTGGATAGTTAACTTGACCAGTACAAGACGTCTCTGACAAATCAGAGCGTTTACTTCACCAACATAACAAGTAACTTACTAATAGGAGAGTTTACCTGAAAAATATGACAAGTTTCTGACAAATTAAAGAGTTTATTTAACCAGTAAAAAAGGTTTCTGACAAATTAGAGTTTACTTCACCAGCATAACAAGTCACTGACAAATTGAAGAGTTTAATTGATCAGTATAACAAATCCCTGACAATTTGGAGTTTACTTCACCAGTATAACAAGTCTCTGACATATTGGAGCGTTTACGTTACGAGTACACTTTAGTCTCTAGTCTATAGTTGATATTTAAGACATGGCTTCACTTGAAAAAGTGCAAAAATCATCACTATCAGCATGACGTTGCTTATATCAATGGCTATTATTGTCATTTGGTCAATTTCTCAGCAACATTGATCTTTGAGCATTTAATGAAGCTTGTATTTGCTAGAGTACTACCTGTAATACAATGTCAATATACTCTGAGGACAGTGTATGTGTTTAGAACATTCTTCGAGTAAGAATTAATTCGACTTATTGAAGTCTTTTTAAAACTTACTGGAACAAAGTTTTAACTATTTGTGAGAAAGAATTACTTCGATTTATTGATGTCTTTTTAAAACTGAGCAACATTAGTACTATTTATTGAATATGAATTACTTCTACTTATTGAAGTCTTTCTAAAACTTAGTGGAGCAATATTGGAATTTCCACGCTCCTGATGGGTTCTGTTTTTTTTTTACCTCTTTTAGGACTCGTGACACTATTTCAGCCCACATAGTAAACTTCATGAAACACCATCATATTAGAATTTAATGACCTAATAGTTCTGAATGCTCCGGATCAAGCCTATATTTATTGGCACAGAAAACATCCTTGAGGACGGCTCCTGTGTAGACAAAACCATACGGCATTTGCTAGATTTACATGTTTTAAATATAGTTTTGAAACCTGACAAAAATGAAAATAAATGCAGACTTGACTATAAAGTAAATCCAGTTTATTTTATTGACCGAAGGGGGGCATGTTTGACACGTGGCGGATTTCATCATTCAGATTCCTGCCTGCTACAGTGTGAATCAAATCAACACACGCGCAAAGACTATTTTCTATGTAAAGTTTCGTTTGAAAATTAATATTGAATGATTGTTGAATTTATTGGTGAGAACGAATAATTGTAATTAAATGTTTATTTTACCTCTATATTAAAAGAGAGCATTTTGAAGATTCACATACAAGTCATTGCCGAACCGTTTTCGTTTTATATTATCGTCGAATATCATTTTGGCATTCTAATTAATATTATGAATTTGTCATATGAATTTAGAAAGCCGTAACACAGAGGCTAATTTGGCAATATTCACCAGTCTCCCATTTAAACTGACGTAAAAACTCCATCCATAATAGGTATTGTATGGGTATGAACTTTGGAGCCCTATTCGCAACATAATTGTGAGATCAAGTCTCTATATAATCATTAATGTCGGATTTGAAGATATTCTGAGATTCAATACTTTCATTTTAGATCCCTTTTCTACAAAGATGGATCGTATCTGCAACAAATGGCAACACAGACTTTTGAGGCAGACGTAAAATAAACGTCGTATGTTCCTGTAACTTTTTTCGTATCATTGTCTTGAAACATCGCTAGCCTTCTCATTCATTTTCAGTACATTTCCTTATATATTGACAGTAAACTGAAAAGCTAAGATAATTGCTAAATCTTTATATGGACTTACTACCAAAATATCCTTCAACTGATTCTTTATATTGAACCTGTTACTGTTTATATTTTATAATCATCATGCTCTCGTATGTTTTATTTGATCTTTGCAGCTTCCAGTGTATCAATAATACAGCAGAATACACTGGTTTTAGAAGTTTCACTTCACATTCTACACTACTTTTCTCCTTTATCGCCCCGTGTTTAGTGTTTAACTGTTTTCCATATTACTACCTTTGGTAGTTCCTAACCTGAAGCTTGTCTTCAATATTGTCCACACTTCACAATAATTTGGATCTTAGATTGCAATGTAATTCGGTCTCATTTGACTACCCTGTCGTCTGACCGGTTGAAATGTTAAAGCATTTTGCAAATCAGTCGTCAGAGTTATAAAAGGATTTAGTGGTAGTAACATACTACCTTAAGAACGTGTTCATGTTAGAGTTCGATTGTTTGAAATTAATTATCTCGACTAAACATCTTACACAAGAATGAAGAAACAGTTATATGGTAATCCCTGTCCATATTTCTTTGTACTCTGGAATTCCTATTCAGGGCATCCTCTATTTTACAAGACATTATACTGATTTTTACATAGACGTATTATATGAGATTTAACGGTGATCACGTGGAAATAAGTGTTCCCATCTTAATATGGTTCATATGTTTGGTTTCTCCTTTATATATACTTCAAAGTAACCATAAGTAGAAATGACCAAGATGTCAGAAAAAGAGGATTTTTAATGTATCAATGAATGTGTGTGTGTGTGTGTGTGTTTGTGTGTGTGTGTGTGTGTGTGTTCATTGTATAACATATAAGAACGTAAAATTTCCGAGAAATAAATAATGTATCTGAGAGGTTATATCAGTCCTACTAAATTTGGATATTTTCAGGAAGCTAAAGGTGGTCGCCGTGAATAAACGTTGGCACAGATTTCCATCAGATTGCTTTGTAAAAGATGTCTCGCTGACAAATCAGATTCAAACAGAGTTTCAGTAAATTTAGCTGAATCAATACTACTAATTTTAAAGTTCTTTATTTTGTCCTTACTTTATGAGTATTGTAAAGTCATTGTTGTTTCTTAAATGCCTCACTCAGATAATAGTAGGAAAATTATAATTGTCAGAAAATAATTATGAAATTATGGTTGAGCATATTATTTCAATAAAATTTCAATGCTTGAAAATATAGTTAAGCAAATTTGTTTCAGGTTTTAATCTTTTTCAGTTGTTGTATTTTGTAAAAGAGCAATATCACCCAGTAATATAACAAAACCTTTATATTCGTGCATCTACACAGTAAACTATTTCGCCTAATGCTTTATAAGGAAATTAATTGTTACAGTTTCCATATATGGGCAACTGGAATATAATGAATGTTTGTACAAAGCAAGCTACAAGTTATAAATCTATGCTACCCTCAAAACAAAATGCGACCAAGCAGATAATGTCACCGGGTGCACTGGGTCCACCCACATTTACTGAGCTAATAATATTAAGAAAATAGGCAGATTCACTAGGCATGTACGCGGAAACATGAAAAGCTTTCCTTACTTCTAACGGATGAATTGCTTGATTTAAGAGATCCAAATTGTAATGGAAGTCTGACATATGATTTAAATGTATGCCAAACCGACGAGACGAGGAATGAACGTGCTAAATAAAAGTTGCAGATATAACGCCGAGAAGAAAACCACTAGAGTAAAGAGGACAAAATCTATAAGATACAATCTAACTATTACAGTCATAAATCGGTGAGGTTGCATTACAATGAAACGATTTTCTTTTCGTTTTATCTGTTATAAAATTGAAATTACGTCTAATTTACTTTCATAACAAGAATTTTAAAGACACGACTTACTCGTCAGGCAGATTTGCATTATATTTCTCATAAATAATAGTTACATATTTATTCATGTGTACACACAAATTAATCTAGATGCTTAGTAGTAAAACTTTTGCTCACATCTGTCTTGCATAATTATTCTTATAGTATTGGTATAATACTAATATATCATGCATGGGCGCTTAGGTGCATGCTAGAATTAGGGATGTTGCACTACTCATATAATGTTTTATATAGAATTTGTTTCGGGTGATTTTAATAGTGCATGACAGTGTCAATGGGGTGGGGGCAGTGGCTAGATGGATGAAAAAGTGAATAACTGATAATAATGTTGGATGAGCTTCATCGCTTGAGATATCTATCGTTGAAAGTTACAGAACAGTTGTATTTGAAAGTATATATCTCATTTAGTTTGCATACCCATATCCAGTGATAAAGAATATCAAAGATTTTGTCCAGATACCGAATTTCAGGCATTTACATAACAACAAATCATATAGCTCTCCATTTATGGCTGTAATAATAATTAATATTGATAATTAAATTTAAAAAATAACAAAAATAAAAAAATAATAATAATAATAATAATAATAATAATAATAATAATAATAATAATAATAATAATAATAATAACAATAATGAGGACTTTGTATAGTGTATAATCTTTAGAAGTTCTAAAAGCTTTACAACATCTATAATGATATGACTACAGAAAAATAAAAATAAAATAACCATGAAATTGGAAAACATAACAAATGCTAAAAATATTTAAGGTACGAAACATGGTTAGGTATTTATGTTTGTTATTTCAGTCGATAAAGCTGAGTTTTAAGAACACTCTTGAAATGGCTCACTGTCTTTGTGTCTAATTTCAATGGGCAATTCATTCCATAATGTGACAAGAGCATAATTTCTTAATAATTTCATAATGCGACGAGAACATCTCCTGTAAAAATTATTCTCCTTATCCAACAGTCGACATACACCTGCACGTGGTTCGTGCGTACATACATCAATTCATCATTTCATTCATACATATTACTTGAAACGACGGCACGGGTTGCTTCATCTGCATAATGATCAGACATGGGTTTTGAAAATTATTCTTTCTCTGGATAAGTGTTCATCGCATTAGCTGGACGGCGATGGTCAGTGAATCACAAATTCAACGTTTAACACGCTCAGTCCAAATTGATAGGTAATGTCTTTGTAATATATTGAAAGATCTCCGGCACATTGATCATGCTCATCCTAAAAATAAATTTAAAAAATAAATTGCCATATTTTAATAATAATAATAATAATAATAATAATAATATATATATATATATATATATATATATATATATATATATATATTCATCACTCATTTTAACTAAGGAGATCGAGACAGAAAATAATTGATAGGACACAGTTCATATTTAATTTTTTCCTCAAAGAAATAAGTTGTTTTGACCAGATTTAAAACGTTTCAAGCCACTTTCGATTTAATGCTGAGTTGGTATCATTCACTCGTTTTAGTGGATCTGTACGTCTGAAAGTCAGTATATTCCCCATTTTAAACATCATACTTTGATTATTATTCTTTTGCAAGTGGATCACATTTTACACCTCTCTAAGTGACTCCAAGGTAAGCCTTCCTAACTGTGGTTGATGGTTCATGTTGAATTTGTATTCGCATCCAGGTATACCCACCCATCCGATCAGTGCATTTTGTAGACTTTCATCTCAGGTATTTTATTGACAACAAAACGATAATACCGGAGGAAAACTTTCACCCGTGACGTCTTCCCCAGTAAACATTTTGGAGTCCATGTTTGATGTCTTACTGTTGCCGGCTGGGATCTTCTGTGATCCGCCATTCAGAACTATCTTGAGACACGGCAAGATGAAAGGCAAGATGCCGCTAAAAGCCTCAACACTGCTGAAGTGCTCAGGATAATGAAAATATGTAGCTCCACAAAGCACGCCATACACTGAATAACAACGTTATGTGCAAGACCGCTGTAAATAACGTGTCGTAGATTGATCAGAAATTCCTTCTGATGATGACGGTTCACTCGTTCGTTTAATGGGTTATTTTCTTGTTCCTGAGTGCGTTTCTCGTGAGATTTATTGAGTTTTTATCTATAACCGTATCGAATATACACTGACGTATATTTGATTGCGTATCTGAAATAGAGAAGGACATTAGAACTATTGACAAGAAATGTCCTCTTTTTATAAGGTGTGATGACCTTATCCGATAAAAGTCAGATCCACCGTATTAAAAAGTACTAGGAATATTCGTCATTAAACATCTGTAAACAGTACAGTTATGCAGGTTTCATTTCAAGTATTATTGTCGCATACAGCTGCGATTGAGGAATTTAGCCAAATGAAATGATGGGAACAAACAGAAGCGATGCGTTTTATCCAGAGAAGCTATAAATTAGTGCAAACATCAAAATGAGGCTTAGCACGTGCGGTAGATAAGCGTCAGTGCTAGTGATTGTTACGATAACTATCGTCTGCAGTTCTATCATGTCTAGATGTCGAAATTAATCATGAAGATTCTTCTGCATGACCCCTTTTCATAATTTTAGTTAGTAAAATATTTCATACTTCATATAATTGATTTAAGTTTCTGATAAAAGTATTGGTTTTGGCGGTAACTGTCATATATCTATGTAAATATTTTTCAATGCTTTAGTTCATCCAATATTTAACATTTCATACGTTTGATTCAAAATCTCGAAACATTATTTAGCTTTGGCGGTAACTGTCATATTCATCCAAATTTAAGATACATTAATGCGTATCTTAAGGGTTATCTTTAATGATTCTTTCGTATATATAGTTCAAAATATCTATCACACTGTCCTATCACAACAACTAGGCCTTCTAACAGATAAAATAAAATCCGTTCCCATTTTAGCACCATCTAAATCCTGATAAGAAGTCATAGACTATTTTTGCTCTCAAAAGAGGTTCACTTCAATACTTTGAATGTTTAAAATTCTTCTTGCGAAAAATCCTACTCTAGTTTATAAAAGCGATACCACTACATGTCATCCATCTCTTCTTTATATAAGCGTGATCCTACCCCTTCTTTATAAAAGCGATACCACTACATGTCATCCATCTCTTCTTTATATAAGCGTGATCCTACCCCTTCTTTATAAAAGCGATATCACTACATGTCATCCATCTCTTCTTTATATAAGTGTGATCCTACCCCTTCTTTATAAAAGCGATACCACTACACGTGATCCATCTCTGCTTTGTATAAGCGATATCACTACAAGTGATTCTGATCTTCTTTATAGAAGCGATACCACTACACGTGATCGTTCTCTTCTTTATAGAAGCGATACCACTACACGTGATCGTTCTCTTCTTTATATAAACGATACCATGATGCGTGATTCTACTCTTATAGAGGCGTTGTCACTGTACGTGATCCTACTCTTCTTTGTAGAAGCGATATCACTACAAGTGATTCTGATCTTCTTTATAGAAGCGATACCACTACACTTGATCCTTCTCTTCTTTATAGAAGCGATACCACTACACGTTATCCTTCTCTTCTTTATAGAAGCGATACCACTACACGTTATCCTTCTCTTCTTTATAGAAGCGATACCACTACACGTTATCGTTCTCTTCTGTATAGAAGCGATACCACTACACGTTATCCTTCTCTTCTTCATATAAGCGATAGCGCTACACGTTATCGTTCACTTCTTCATATAAGCGATACCACTACACGTTATCCTTCTCTTCTTTATAGAAGCGATACCACTACACGTTATCCTTCTCTTCTTTATAGAAGCGATACCACTACACGTTATCGTTCTCTTCTTTATAGAAGCGATACCACTACACGTTATCCTTCTCTTCTTCATATAAGCGATACCGCTACACGTTATCGTTCACTTCTTTATATGAGCGATACCACTACACGTGATCTATCTGATTTTAATATAAGCGATACCACTACACGTGATCATACTCTTTTTAAAAGAAACGATGTCACTACACGTAATCCTACCTTCTTTACAGAAGCGATACCACTTCACGTGATCCTATTCTAAATGCTTGTGTCAAAAGCATAGAAACCAAGCACAGGATACTAAAACATCAATGTAATTTCTATAGAACTGTCTAGTATTTTGGAATGGGATGTCTGTAATCAATCTTTAAAGTAATGGTACACTACTTTCTCATATAAAAGTCTCTGGGAGACAAAGAAAAATGAAGAATGAAGGCAGAAGTTAGACGGGCTGGAGGGAATTAAAGTACAATTGCAGAGAAAGATCATACAGATCAGTAGTAACACAGGACAGGAGGAAAATCTATTACACTAAGTCAGATGATAAAATAGGCCATAATTTGGTCGAGGTAAAGACGAGTCATAGGGTTTTAATTTGAATTTTATTTGAGAGATGACTGTTATTTAATGGTATTAAATTGTTGTTTATTTGACTTTCACATTTTGTGTATTCATTAATTTAACTGTCGGCACCACTGACTGGTGGCTCTGAGCATTGCATCTATCACTACTTCAATTCCTCACAAAAACAATCCGGGGGAGGGGGAGATCTTTTGTAATAAATTAAATAATATTGGGAGCACCCAACCCAACTTATATAACATGGAAAACCTCTATATATGCCATAATTATTCTTAGATGATATCCTTCAGTTTTGTATGCCTGACTGTACTCTTGAATTCAAATTATGTCTTTACATGCACATTTGTACTTATATAAGTTTAGTACATTTCATAATATATAACAGTTAGTTTTACAGTGTATGCAGTTGTGTACATTCATCTGGGTATTCATATAAAGGTTATAATTATTTCTATAGTAAATTAACACATTTTAAAAAAACTGAAAATTTGATGCTTTTAATTGGTGTCATGTATATTTGATTTAGTTGTAATAAGACGGCTGATGATGCACCTATGTGATATAAGCATTCAATGTTGCTTTTGATGAACTAGTATTTTAGTCTTAAAAACCTTATTCTGTTTCCAGAGCCATTTTGTTTTACATGTAACTGAAATTAATGAGCAGTATCTGGATAGAATAGTATCCTAGTGTTTGTAGCTCTGTTGATATTTACAAGCCAATCTGTTTTCATGAAACACTGCAACAAGTTTTGCTGTCTCAACTCAATATGAATATGCGTTATTTATCATTAAACTTAATGTCTTACTGTATATGCACAATTAAAATAAATATTCACCAGTGTACTTTTGTTCTTTACATCCAATACATCCCACATATCTCCTCACAGTTGCTTTCAAAACATAGCCATACATAAAATCATTCTTAAGTGTGTAGGAGCTACAAAAGAACGCATACTGCAAAATAAATGCTTTATACAACTTAAAATCAACATAAATTATATTATTCACACATCATATCATTGGATAGATCACCCAAGTCTTCCTTGAGTAAAGCCATGGTACTGGCCAAAATTATTTATCCATTATATGCCATACAAAACAGCTTGGAATGACATGTCTGTAGCCAGTACTTAGGTATCCGTTAAGTCCATAAAATAAACTGCCTATTAGCAGTATGCCTTTTCCCCCGGTTGTAATCATTATCTTCTTCTGCTGCCAGGGCATCTTGCATATACCTCTGTGCAACAAGGAGCACGACTTCATCTAAAACAACCAGGTCAAAGTCCTGCAGACATTTTTATAAAATTGTCAGTTAAACATATTCCAAATAAAATAAATGCATTAAATGTTATGTTGGAAAATATTAATTTGTGTGGTATGCAATGAAGCAAACGTGTAAATATACAAACAAATGCGCAAACCACATCGACTATCGGATACGTGTCTCGTGAGCGTGAGGTGGTAATGCAAATGCACAAGAAAATCAACTGTATTCTGACCCTAAGAAGCGACTTTAGCGAGACCTTTTAATAGCGGTTCTGATTACAGTGATACAAATTATCATATTTTTAGTTGGTTTATCTTAAAAATTTAACACAGTCTCACAAACACAAGTAAATACTTTAAAAAATGGCCCCTTAAAGGAACCTCTTATTGTCAGGATTTTCCATCATATTTGTTGACGCGTGTCACGTGACACTGCGACTTCGGAGTATATCGGTAAATTCCGTTTCTGTATAATTAATTAGCAATCCGTACAGAAAATCGTTATATTTCATTGATTAAACTTATTGTTGTACATTTTGTGAAACTGAATGACCTGTAATTACTCATTATGTCTAGCATACTTTTCATAATATCATGCATTTACAAGAACAAAAAAGTAAAAAATCTTGGGTTGTATGACATTAAACATGGAAACTCCATGGCTAGCACATATTTACATAGGTTTTTTTTCATTTTCCTGTGCATTAATTATCACGTGAAAAATTGACACATGTAGGGATCTGTATTCTAAAGCTAATAGAGCCTGGTCAGACCGTCAAGAGATACTATCTTCCATCGATATAGGGAAATAATATAAACAATTTCAAATATAATTCCAAGAGCACAAAATATTACTGCATATATATATATATATATATATATATATATATATATATATATATATATATATATATATATATATATATATATATATATATATATATATATATATATATATATATATATATATACATATATATATATATACATATATATATATATATAAAATATATATATATAGCTTTTGTTAGACGGAACATCGGTATTCTTTCAGAAAATTTTTGTTAAACGGGACTTCGGTTTATTTTCAGTATATTTTGACTTTTTGATTATGAGTACCTTGATAGGGTGTAATTTCGTAAGTGTCATATTTCTCTCTGAATTTCTTTAGCTTTTCATCCTCGTCGATAACTGTGGCATTCGCTGTCTGTAATTCTTATCTGTGCAGGTGCTCCGTCATTTACGTTTCTCTGCAATCTGTTCATCCTCTCTGGTTCTCTGTAGTTTAGTTTTCTCTGTATGCATTTCTGTGCTCCTTGAAGGCATTGTTTCCATTCACATTTCCGTTTCCGTCCAATGGTAGCACCGATTATATTTTCCTTCTGGGTGTGGTATCATTGTTTGTATCTTTAAAATGTTTTGATATACCTTTATTTGGACTTTGTACCCTTTATTATCTTGTTTTCGTTCAGGCTGTTTACTTTGCAGTATCGTATCGTTATTATTTGTTTCTGTGTGAAGCTTGATTTCTTGAAATAATGGCTAATTTCTGGTACTGATTTAATTTCTTTATCATATTTCTGGTCCTTCAAAGATCAATGATTCCTCTTGCATTATTTTGGATCGTGTCCTCTTTGTCTAAAATTAAACAGAAAAACTGTTTGTTTGTTTTTTTAGTATGCCTTGTCATTGTTTCTATGAAACCAATTATCGCTATTTGAGTGATAACATATCATTGTTTTGAAGCTCAATTATCATTGGTTGAGTGGGTTCTCATTGTGCTCTAAGTGTTGAAAAACTAATTAGTTTATTATTGAATGCTAGTTTTATATTGCGTCTTACAATTTGTTACAGCTAGTTTGTATCATTTTCGATATATTGTTTCGTGTATCATTCAGTTAACTCGGTGCGCATCATTGTTAAAAATGCAGTCTTAGAATGTATGTTAATGAGTTTGCAGTATGAATTTTTTCTATCTTGAATCATCTATAAATACCAATCTTAAATTTCGTTAATCATTCTTCGCGTCTTTATTGTAATCTGACCCCAACATGGTTTATCTTGTTACATCTTGCATCAAGGGTGGACAAACCCGGGGTTTTTTTTAAGAATGTCGGGACATGGGATCCCCATTTACGAGAAAACAATAACTTGTCATTTACAGTGAAGAAGCCGTCGGAGGCTGCATTATCTAGGTGAATAATAATTCAGCACAAGAAGTAACTGTGAACATAAAGCGCTCTTTAGAACTATAAGAATAGTCGGTAATATTAAAAACGGTTCAACTGCAGTCATGTTTTATATTTACTACTGTGCAATATGCTTTTAACTCACCATACTCATCCAATAAAATCATTATTATGTTTGTGAGTGTTGTCTCTGTCTTCTCCATAAGAATTATTCCAACCAGCCATTCGATTATGTTGTGACAGTTCTCATAGGGGCAGATGTTTCAGGCATCTACGCTCTCAGATGAAATGAAAGGCCAGATCGGCAGGCCACATCAAAAGGATGTTAGACAACCTACTACCAATGAAAATCTAAGGAGAGATAAAAGATGGAAAGCGAACTGAGATGTCAAAATAAGTCTTCGTAGAATCGTTCAAATTTATCCTCTAAATTGTTAAATAATGTTCAGGAGATTTGCGAAGATCCTGCACGGCATCTTTACTTGGTGCAGTCTCATCAATACTGGAGCTGCAGACTATGATATGAGGAGAATTACAGCAGCAATACAGAAGCGTGAAAAACTTCGATCTCGAAAGAGCCGCAACTCCTCTTTTGATCGAGCATCCCAAACTCGGCATCTCCTGTCAAGTGTGTCACAAACAGTTCAAAGTTCAGTCACTCACACGCTCGCAGAAACCAAATCAGTTATATCATTGTTATCTTCAATCTCGAAGAATGAAAGAGAAACAACTTCTGGATCAGTTGTTCCACTTCTTACCTGAATGAAACTTAAAATTTCTTTTCGACAAGACCCGATTGCCAATATTCATTTGAACACACAATTCCACATCAAACGGTCAATAACGTCTCCCTGAAATATATGAAACTTACCAATGATACAGAGCGAGCTTTTGGTCATCACATTAGTCACCTTGTTATTTTGCGTTATATTTTCCACCTGAAAGCAGCTGAGCCGAGTTGCAGGGTGGAATATTTTCTCAAGGACTACATATTTGTATATACTATTGTATATCAATGTTGTCTACGTTGCTCCTCAGCAAATTCCCTTTGCCATATGTGCACGTACTCGTCTGACTAGATCTGATTGAAAATAAAGAATGGTTTTACATTTTTGGGCAAATATAAGCTAAACTTCATCAAACATTGTGATATAGAATCAATGGCTTAATGTCTAATTTACAGCTACACTAATCAACGTATTGGTCTGTGTGCAAAAGTTGTAAATCCCATCTTCTTGTCCCTTCGTAACATAAACTCACTCTAACACGACCATTGATATTTGGACGACTTTTGTATGAAGAGGTATGTTTCGAAGAAAAGCTGATGAAGATGTTTGCTATATTGTCGATGAAAATCAACTTATTATTCGTTTTTAATATATGTATCAATGATTGCGTTTCGTGTAGTAATGCTTGCGAAAAGGCACCAACATTGAATACAAATGTTTTTTAATATTATTTCAAAATGATGAGTTATTTTCCTCTTTTCTCGGAGTCATTCGTATGCCTCTAGATGGCAGTATAGTCAGCCTTTCAAACTCTGAATTGCTCTAGTGAACCTTGCTTTATGTAACAATAACACATCCATGTTAAGAGGAATATTTCATGGTTTGGAATGGACGTGTCACCGGTTAAAACTAACTTTGATTTTCCTCATGATTTTGGGATTTTAGGAACTGTAACAAACCAGTTATTTATCAATTTATTTATTTATCAATATATATCCTACAACCCCGACTGGAATATGACAACCTATAGTAAATGAATAATATGAAACAAAAAAATATAAATAACTACAACACACACACACACATACACATTACATGCATACATGCATACATACATACATACATACATACATACATACATACATACATACATACATACATACATACATACATACATACATACATACATACATACATACATACATACATACATACATACATAGAGAGAGGTGAGAATTGTATGCGGGAGCAAGGGGAGGGTGTGTGTGTATGTTGGAAACGGTTAGATTATTGGTCTATTAACAACTTGAAATAAGAAAGCTGAATGTGATGTGCGCGATTGAGTTTTTCTTCGGCTAGTTGCAGACCTGTCCCCTCCTGGGTTCTAAACGAAGAGCGCACTGGACTTTGTCCAAAAAATATTATTACGGTAGCCTCGAAAGGTCAAATCAAATGGTGCAAAGGTTAATTTTTCTCATACTGTTACAGATTTAAAATACGTAACATTTGTTGTTTGAAGATTTAATAAATTGCAGGAATACCATACTATCACAGGAAATGTACACTTTGTGTGCATTAATGTAATGTCTAACATCTAATAACTATTATAATTAAATTTTGTTTTCCATATTGTGTTAGTTATCGCAACATACGTGACACTTGATTTGCATCGTAAAATATCGCAACTATTTACATTATATTCTTCTTCTTCTTCTTCTTCTTCTTCTTCTTCTTCTTCTTCTTCTTCTTCTTCTTCTCATTATTATTATAATTATATTTATATTTATTATTACAATTGTTATTATTGTTATTATTATTATTATTATTATTATTATTATTATTATTATTATTATTATTAAATAATGCTGACGATGATGATTGTTTTAGATCACAAAATGGAAATTTCTCTGATTAAAATGTTTTTTAATTTTCACTCGGGCAGAAAAATCATAAATCAGTCTTAGCTTGAATAAGAATCGTTATGGACATCACCAATGCCGCACAGCACTACACATATCGATAGTGCCTGCAGCAAAATTGTTTAACATTTGCAGCGGATGCTGTTCGTTTATACGCCTAATTTAAAACCTTTTTATTCACAATTTCAGTCTTTGTTTGCTTCGTATAATTGGAATCAAGCAGAGATATAATAACACCCTTGTCGAGAGAGATTGTGCACAACTAGTCTTTTGCGCATGCGCACTTGACGTCGCTTTTGCGGACTATTAATGTTCTTCTTGGCTGAAGAACGCGCATTTCCGGAACAGTTCCGCCAGCCTTTCAAAGCAGCTATTTGCCACACGATTACCATCTTGGAAGATGAACGAAACATTAGATCAAAATGAGATTCTTGGATGGAGATTGATATATGCGAAGACTTCTATGCTCTCTCACCTAAAGACCTTCAAGAGGTGTTGTTTTTCTCGCTACTACCGGAAGTCAATGATAAAGTCTAGCGGAAGTGAAACTGCTGTGAAAGGATGCTTCATTTTATTCTCTGTCGCAGCGAACTATTTGATGAATCAACAGAAGGAGATCGCAAAATGCTCTGTTACACATCTTTTAATCACAGCGTGATATTTCATCAATTGAATAGAATGTTCATCGGATTTCAATTTTCTTTGACATTTTTGCAAATTAAATTCGAAATTTTTATAAAGTTTTCGTATCTGTTAGCAGACGAAAATATCAACGCTGATTTAAGATGTATTTTTGTAACCTTTTCTAGTTGTTATTCCGTTCGACTTCCTTTATTTTGTGCACTTGCTTTATCAGCTTATTACGTATATTTCTTCATTTCACAACCTTCTATCCATTCAACCATCGTCGTTGCTTTGGGACTGCTGCTAAACTTTAAATTCAATACATTCTGCGTCGACGATATTGTTATGGTTATATCATGGCCACTGTTAACATTTCTAAAACAACAATTAAAACTTTTCACACGAAGATATTTTATATATTAAAATATAAGAGTTATTACAGGTAGGACAGCGTCAAGAATTATTGTACCGGCGACTGATTTTGTAATGAAAACAAACTAACTCTTATTTGTATAAATGTAACCACATATTTAATAAAATCTCCTTTGGGGATTTACAGTATTATATATGAGGCAAGAAAATTACTTCAGAAAACCGATTTACATAGAGATTTATTATTTATTTCAAAGAAAGCAAAGTCTAGTAAAGATTTGCTATATTTCTCAAATTTTTGTTGTGAGTAAATTCGTTTCAAACATTGATTGAGATTATCATATAACTCAATCCTGGTACAGCCAAGCTGTTTCATAAATTCTTACAGAATACAGAGGTAAAGACAGTTAATACAGATGTAACTACAGTTAAAATGCCAAGAGAATACAGAGGTACCTATAGCTAAAATACCAGGTTAATACATAGGTAAAGACGGTTAAAATACCAAGTTAATACAGATGTAAAGACAGTTAAAATACAAAGTTAAAACAGAGGTTTAGATAGTTAAAATACCAAGTTAAAACAGATGTAAAGACAGTTAAAATACCAAGTTAAAACAGAGGTAAAGATATTTAAAATACCAAGTTAATGCAGATGTAAAGACAGTTAAAATACCAAGTTAATACAGATGTAAAGACAGTTAAAATACAAAGTTAAAACAGAGGTAAAGATAGTTAAAATACCAAGTTAAAACTGATGTAAAGACAGTTAAAATACCAAGTTAAAACAGATGTAAAGACAGTTAAAATACCAAGTTAAAACAGATGTAAAGACAGTTAAAATACCAAGTTAAAACAGATGTAAAGACAGTTAAAATACCAAGTTAAAACAGATGTAAAGACAGTTAAAATACCAAGTTAAAACAGATGTAAAGACAGTTAAAATACTAAGTTAAAGCAGATGTAAAGACAGTTAAAACACCAAGTTAAAACAGAGGTAAAGACAGTTAAAATACCAAGTTAAAACAGATGTAAAGACAGTTAAAACACCAAGTTAAAACAGATGCAAAGACAGTTAAAATACCAAGTTAATACAGGTGTAAAGACAGTTAAAATACCAAGTTAAAACAGAGGTAGAGACAGTTAAAATACCAAGTTAAAAAAGATGTAAAGACAGTTAAAATACCAAGTTAAAACAGATGTAAAGACAGTTAAAATACCATACTAATACAGAGGTAATGACATTAAAATACCGTGTTGATACAAAGGTATCTTTTATAGTTTTCTAGTTTTCTTTCCTTTATATTAAAATACTTGCATTATAATAAAAAAAACAGGTTTTTATATTTGATTCTTTTTCTTGACTGTCAAAACGTCGTAATCGAAAAGGCATGTGAAAATCCAGTCACCTAGGCTTGTGCGGGTCCAATCTGTATTCTTCTTCTTTGATACAATATCATTAGAGCAGGTCATCTTCACAAACAAATTTTTCACGATTAACCTTCTCTCGGTGATGCAAGTAACGATTTCTCCCTTGGGGAAACATGGCAATAACAATGCGTCCTTAGCGCGATGTTGCACACTTAATTGGCTTGGAAACTGATTGGATTTGTGTGATAATTACTGTTAGGACTGTTCTTCTAAGATTTTAGCGCCGTTCGCATATGCTTGGTCAAGACGAATCAATTAATGAAGCGAAAGTACAAGCGAGAGATTGCGTCGCTTTCTTGAAATGATCAGTTGATTGGGGTAAACAGAAGGATTTGAGATTTTGAAATATTGTCTAAATATCGAAATAATTGACAGAGATAAACCTATTGGGGTTATAATTGGTAACAATTCCTCGCAAATTGGAAACGCAGATAAGGGCACAACAAAATAGCACGTGCTACATTCGAAAACTGCAAGACTTTTTCTATTTCAACATTCGGATTAAACAGATGCATATAAATTTACTTCATAAAGTTTATCTGATTGACCCTTGTCCACTTGGTTCATCTGTTGTGATATTTAAGATAATTTTCCTTGGTCATCTCTCTCTCTCTCTCTCTCTCTCTCTCTCTCTCTCTCTCTCTCTCTCTCTCTCTCTCTCTCTCTCTCTATATATATATATATATATATATATATACACACACACACACACACACACACACACACACACACATCCCCTCTGCAAAATGATTGGTTGCTACCTTTCTTTTCTATTTTGGAGCTTTATCTTCATTCATAAATATAAGACACATTATAGACTGATACATGAAAGATAGTTTAAGGTAGACCGCTACAAACAGCATAGTTAGCTTCTTGAACACTGAGCGATGCCGTCACCAGCTGTAATATTCAAACTGGTTGAGACTAGAGACTAAGTGAAATAAAGAACCAACACTTTCATGTATTTACAAATGGGTCAAAGTTCAAAGTTATTATTATGCTTTAATAAACATTGCTACCGACCAATATATATATTCATATGTATATTCATCTCTCTTTCTCCTTTCCGTTGGTTATTTTGATTGTAAATTTTACCATAATTCCCAGGCCCTTTGACATCTTCGTTACTCTCGTCGTTTCGCCGAATTTTACCAGCTGCTTGCTGCGATGGTCTAGAGGTGAAGTAATATGCTTATACACCAACCAACACAGAGTTAAGAGAGAGAGAGAGAGAGAGAGAGAGAGAGAGAGAGAGAGAGAGAGAGAGAGAGAGAGAGAGAGAGAGAGAGAGTTTTCAAAATAAGGAAGAGATTACAGCATGTGTCTGCCACTAAACCAATAAATTTACGGTCAAATCTTCACTGGCTATTATACAATTTTGTCATTTCTCTTGTAAAGACTGTGTTCCATGGAAAGTGTATACATATGGTTGCCAAAACACAGGGCTTTTAGGTTACTTGGTTTAAATTTAATTTCAAGGGTTTCAATTCGATCAAATATTTTTATTTATAAGAACCGCAGATTTCCACGTCTTTTGTATATTATGCATGAGAGAAATAAAAGAAAAAGCAGAGGACTTTTTGATGCAATTATGCACCATTTATTTTTAAAATGAAGAATATTAATATTATATTTTTTTCCTGAAGTTGCGAATGATTTATCAGTAGACATTCATCACCGATCTTTAGGATATTGAATCAATAACCTACTGTTGAAACAACGGTTCTTGTTTACATATTAATACTCGATTGGCAGATCACAATTTAATATATGCCAACTGTATTTGTATATCAAATTTCTTGATATCAATAAGCAGTCATATTTGTAACATCTGGTTTATCTGTCCTGGTTGAATCATTTATTGCCAATTAATCCACTTATTCATAGATGTCATATCGGCCTTAATATTTATGTTGCTGAGCGTATTAAATATGTGGATAGTCGACAATATTTTAAAAAACATTAAATAGATATTCAAGTCATTTTTCAGTGTTGAGAATTCCGGCAGGAAATTATATATCTTCAGTGTCGTAAGAGTGATTATCGAAACGTGGAATGACACAACAACTAAGCAAGATGTTCGACGTTCAACTGACTGAAATCAAGAAATATATTTTAAAAATAGTCTGCAATATCAGCAAAAGGTCAAATATATAATTCAAGCAGTTGTTTATTCGTTTAATCTATAAAAAGTAACTATAAAATGCCCGTTTCACCTCTTAAAAAGACTATTTGCTGTCCTGAACAAATGAAATTTTAAACAGAATGTAAGATTTCTGTACAAAATATAAATCCGTAACGCTAAGGTTTTGAATACTGATGCTATTGAACCAGACAGACATACAGACAACAGTTGATCTGGTTGGGCAGAGCTCTAATTCATCATCATCATCGTCGTCGTCGTCATCATCATCATCATCATCATCATCATCATCATCATCTCCATAATGCCGTTCTGGCACCACAGTTGCCAATCAATCCTCTCCATCTCTCACTTTTCTCTACTGTCCTTTGATAATTACCAAATCCCATGCATGTCAGCTCTTTAAAGTGCCATATCAGTGTAGATAAAGTAAATAAAATTCAGTAGTGCTGGAATAGAAAATAAAATCTGGAAGCGGTATGATATATATATATATATATATATATATATATATATATATATATATATATATATATATATATATATATATATATATATATATATATATATATATATATATATATATATGATATTCAACAGATCAGTCACTACATCATTTCCATTTGTACCTTGTAGAATGTTTCTTCACAAAACAAATGCAGTAAATATTTAATTAATCAAGAAATGAGATATAAACATTTGACAAATATTGTCAAATTTTTTATGTTTTTGTTAAAAAGTGAATAGAAAATATTTCTGCTGTTAGATTAGATTTAGAAAGCCTACATATATATTTCATTTTTTTAAAATAATGGATGAAATAGATTACATATAGATGTTTACAAACATGATGAGGATTATTTCCATCTTGAGTTAATAAAAAATCTCTACAAAACAATATGTAATAGAAAGTTGATAATATTGTATTTCTATTTTTTGGGTGATGGTAGTGGTGTTGGCATGTTCAACAATTTGTCAGTCCTATCGTAACTAATTCTTTTTTAAAAAGTCAGTGAATAACCATCCGTATCATTGACTGATGATTGACATTTCCAACAAACAGACAGACAAACAACTCTGGATTAAGGATTAGAAAATTCATTTGACATTATGAAAGAGGTATATAAAATTTACCTTAAATATGGGAGCGACATTTCTGACAACAACATAATTTAACAAAATGCATGTCAGATTTCTAGAAATAAATGATCAATAATTTTCCACCAAAGATGATTGGTCTCTCATATCGTTTAATGCTTTTAAGGTAAATCTTAAAGTATTGCACACAGAAAATAAAAACTCCGGTTATTCCGTGTTTAATTTATAGCTCAGTATATTAATCTACAAATTAAATTATACATATCAAGATCTGATATTTTCATATAATGCAATTTAAAATTGTATAACAGTTGTTAGCGTTTTAGAATGTATGAAAATAAAATATCTAAGAAGTGTCAACATCACCGAGCAAATTGTCTATATGCTGTATACCAATGTCTTCTGAAATAATTAATTTGAATCCACGTTCAATCCACGAAGTTGTCATAAAATGACTGAAAAAAGTGGTTGATATTTTTTCAGTATTATTAACCCCAATAATATGCTGTCGTGCATATATCATGGAAACAAAATTAACGAAAGCAAAAGAACATGAAAAATTGCTCAGTCATTTTATTTGCTTATTTCCTTGTTCTGGACGTTCTCTAAATTGTTGTCTATACTGGTAGTATGCAACATTTAAAACATGGATGTCTAGACAAACTGGACTGAACCCTGGATAATGTGTTATACATTGTATCCCTGGTATTCATTGCTGACACTTGTGACCTCTATTTGACAACAATATACACATTCCGTTGCTGTGGGTATTACCAAACAATATCCACAATTACACCTAAGATAGTTTTCTTCTTTATTGTGTAGTGCTGTGCTTGTAAAATTTAATCTCATATTCATGAACACATCAATATCACAGTAAAATGACACAAACTGACTCAAATCAGGAACAGGTAAAACATTTAGTACAACACTGTAAAATTAAATTTGATATGAAAGAAAACAAAAGTCGCAAGTTGATGATTACCACGAGAAACAGACTATGTAATAGTTTAATTACAAAAATCAACTATTAGCATAAGAGAAATTCGAAATTTTAACTTATGATACAGTGTACAAAATAGGAATTCAAATTTAATGTCATGAGGGTAATATATTTTCGAAGCTTACAAATGTGATCCGACATACCTTTTACTTATCAACGTAAAATACGTCTCCACCTATGAAATGCAATACACTTGTACATCCTTGATAACAAATTTTACAAAATGTGACGCCACGCTTTGTTTTCCCTAAATACCGGAAGTAAATAGGTGCAAACGCGATATTAGGTAAAGTAATTGTTACGTTCGTATCTTCTGCTGCACCCTGGACTCGTGCATTACAAGATTGGTTTTGCCAGTCCAAATAATCTTAGGACATGACCGTACCACGTCAGTTTGAGCTTTTTCACAGTGGTCAAGAGGTCTTCATGGAATCTAATGGTTTCTGTTGTTGACCTCTTTGTTGGTTACATAGTCAATGTATGAGATGCCGAAATCTTGCGGTAGCATCTCATTTTGAATGTTTGAATCATTCTTTGTAGATATGATGTGAGCATCCATGATTCACAAGCATACATTAAAATGGATATGACGATCGAACGCATCAGCCTTATAACAACAACAATAATAACAACAACACTAAACTTAATTAGTTTGTTTCTTTGATTATGATTTTTAACGTATCTTTAACAATTTTTCAGTCATATATACGATATCTGCAGTGAGGCAGCTTATAGTGATGTCTAGCACTGGGGCATGTAGCATGATTTCCCACCCAGTCACATTATCCTGATACCAGGCCGACCAGTCTTAACACTAACCTCTTAATGTTGAGCACCAAGCGAAACAGCTGTTAGTACCTATTTGTAAGCCTTTGTTATGACTCTGCCGGGGATCGAACCCACGACCTCCCTCTTCCGCGGCGGACGCTCTAACCACTAGGCCACCGGAGGGGTTATGTAGGCTCTACTATGTATGTATGTATGTATGTATGTATGTATGTATGTATGTATGTATGTATGTATGTATGTATGTATGTATGTATGTATGTATGTATGTATGTATGCATGCATGCATGCATGCATGCATGCACGCACGCACGTACGTATGTATGTATGTATGAATGTATGCATGAATGTATGCATGCATGCATGCATGCATGCATGTATGAAGGCGCAATACAGAACTACATTTTTAAAATAGTAATACTAATAATGATAATGTAAAACCATGAAACAAAGTCAGAAAAACATGAGGCAGTTCATTATGTTGGTGCACCTTAATGAAATGTTTAATAGAGTTTTGCGTGCACAAACATTGTTCATTTAATGTGTAAAGATTATTTGATGTTAAATACTGAGACGTGAGATGATGCTTGACCTACGAAACTTTGGCATATTCAATCATGTCATTTTTATTGTCACTGAAAAGATCTACCACATGTAAATTGCTTCTTTCATTCCTGAAGGTATTCCAACCATCTGCATCTCTTATTAATGTGTACTCCGTGTTTTATACTAAATGTGAGTATATAGCAAAAATATGGTCCTCATCAAATCATGCTGTTGTCATGAATATTCATGAATTCGTCAAGGAATTCATCTAAAGATAGACACAGTTCTACAAGCCCAGTGACATCAACATTAAGTTAAAGAAGTTCGCATGTTAGCAGTTCATTTTCAGGTTGAACCATGCATGTGTCGTGCTGAAATTTCTCATGAATAGTTTAAGAAATTAATTATCTTAACTTTCATGATTTAGGAATACCAAAGCCAGAAATATGATGTTAGTCCTTAATTTAGTGACTTCAAACATCCGTTGGAGGTTTGTTACCAAAATAGCAGATGCAACACAGTGATGGAATCAATGTGCCAAGTCGAAGAATCCCATTTCTCTTGTCTTACGTTTATTGAACAATAAGCGCTAACTCATGTTATTGTTCATTCTTGTAGTTCTTGGCAATGTAAAATTGGTTAGTTCGCATTAATGTGCAAAATAGCATGCATTCGATACTGACTATATTACGATTCACTTCATGATAGGTGCATTGTACTCTCGCACGATTCGCATCAAAATTCACTTGTCCGTTTCGTTCAGTTCTACGTAATCATATGTATGAATATACAAAAAAGATTAAAAGTAAAAACGCACACCACGGACATTGAGACAACTTAATTCTATCTCAAGTTTTGTGTTCAGAGAGATTTTTCCATGTAGTTTGAAAAGTTGACGCGGTTACCGCCATGGCTAGCCCCTAGAAGGACAAGCGTTGATTTGCTAAATAAGGTCCCTGGCATATAGCTGTCAGAGGAAAAGTTGAATATTTAAGTAGAAAAGAATTTCGGCCTTGCATTCTAAAACCATAATATAGTTTTACATAACCAATACTAACGTTGGCACTATAACATCCCAAAACTGAATCAAACTGTTATGAGAAATTCTAAATAGATTTATTACATGGTTGCTATTGAATTTAAATGTTTCATAATTATTATATAATTATTGATAAAGCCTCTGCTATCTCCCATCACACGGCTCAATTACACTAGTATTAAAAGCGCATTTTAATAAGAATGTGTTACGGTCAATCTAATAAGTCTAACGACTAACGCATGAGTTAAGTAATATAATTAATTTCACCATAATATGGTATATTACAACGTTGTCTTTTGGTATTTGGACAAACAAGACTGCACTATATTATTAGAAGTTGATATTTTTGTGACAAACACTGTGTGATGCAAAGTCACTATGCGATATTGGTTTATCTTACCTTTAATATTTATGACAAGCATTGTGAAGTCTTGAACTCTGGTCTTTTAGATATATAACACACGAAATGTTACAATATTTCTGTAGACAGTGTTTTAAAGAAAAATTAAGACAGTGTTTTAAAGAAAAATCTAGACACCGTGTTATAAAAAAAAATCTAGACAAAGTGTTTTAAAGAACAATCTAGACACAGTGTTTTAAAGAAAAATGTAGACACCGTGTTTTAAAGAAAAATCTAGACACAGAATTTTAAAGAAAAATCAAGACTGTTTTAAAAAAAATATCTAGACAGTGTTTTAAAGAAAAATCTAGACAGTGTTTTAAAGAAAATCTAGACACAGTATATTAAATTACTATGAAGACACATTTTTTAAGAACAATTTAGACAGTGTTTTTAAGAACAATTTAGACAGTGTTTTTAAGAACAATTTAGACAGTGTTTTAAAGAAAATCTAGACACAGTATATTAAATTACTATGAAGACACATTTTTTAAGAACAATTTAGACAGTGTTTTTAAGAACAATTTAGACAGTGTTTTTAAGAACAATTTAGACAGTGTTGTAAAGAACTATGTAAACACATTACATGTATTTAAAAGACCAATCTAGACATTGTTTTAAAGTACTATGTAAACACTCTGTTTTGGCGACATCCCTCATTTTAACGCTTGGACTCTTATGAATAGAATTATGAATTGAGAACAGTGTTCCTGTGAACAGTTCAAGGGTTCACCAACAGTTTTAATTGTTTGGATGGTGAAGGCATTCTTTACTGACAGAGACACATTAAAGCCTGCGTCATCTTAGTTCACGTTTCAGTTGTGTAGTCCTAAGTTAAGGCACATTTGGTCATAAGTACATCAGATGATATGTATTTGTCGCGGGGTTATGCAGAACCCCAATGTTAACACACAATGATACAGACTTGCATTTCCTGATAAAGATATTTTTCGCTGATCGTTGTTTTCTGGCAATGGGGTGATACAGGAAATGTGCAACCATGCCCTCTTCATTGCAGTTTCACACTTTTAGGGACAGACAAGAGGGAATTCCCGCTTCTCAAAAAGGCAACAGTGTGAATAATGGTACAACAAAACACTGTGAGTTGGATTCTCAAGAGAAGGTTAATAGAATACTTAACAAAGGACAAGCATTGACCCCCCGCTGATCTTTGTTGAAATAGTGCAACGTTTAGCTGAGTTTAATTGAAAATTGTAAAAATCCAGGTGAATACATTAACACAGCAAAATGTGTCCCCAGGCCACGAATACGCTCCGGACTTGGCGCCCACCGTGATATCGGCGACAGACTACCAAAATCAGACAGAACGGGCGGTTACTTTGTCGGCTGTAGATGCAAGGGGGCCGCAAATTGCCCCAGATGTTTGTTCAAGGAAAATAAGATTCTTTCTTCGTTCAATGCTGCTTTTAAATTTTTTTATTTAAGAACAAGAATTGACATGTGTCTTTTATATAACTTTCTCGCTTGCATTAACGTTTGGCATTGTAACTAAAGTGAAATATCTTCTTTGAATAATTCGTGTGAATAAATTTGAAGAATTTATTAGTTGGAGATTATTTATCAAAATGTGTTTTTTTTTTTATCTCATCGTTAATTGTCATGGATTATTCAACACAGTACAATTAGAGTACACAAAATAAAAAAAAAAGTAGGAAAGCTTGGTTACACATGCAAGAAATATGAAATTTGGAGAATGGTCTGAAGTGACAATAATGTGTACTGATTACGTTCTTAAAGGACAAATCTGAGAAAAATATTTACTGATAACATACTGAAGTGACATCTTTGAAAACAATATGTACTGATAATGTACTGAAGTTACAGATCTGAAAACAATATGTGCTGATAATGTACTGAAGGGACAGGTCTGAAAATAATATGTACTGATGATGTACTGCATGGAAAACATCTGAAACAATATTTACTGATAACGTACTGAAGTGACACATCTGAAAACAATATGTACTAATAACGTACTGAAGTGACAGATCTGAAAACAATATGTACTGATGATGTACTGCATGGAAAACATCTGAAACAATATTTACTGATAACGTACTGAAGGGACAAATCTGCAAACAATATGTACTGATAACGTACAGAAGTGACAGATCTGAAAACAATATGTACTGATGATGTACAATATGTAATGATAACGAACTGAAGGGACACATCTGAAAACAATATGTACTGATGATGTATACTGAATTGACAGATTTGAAGACAGTATGTATTGATGACATACTGAAGTGACAGATTTGAAAATAATATGCACTGATAACGTACTGAAGAGACAAATCTAAAAACAATATGTAACGTACTGAAGTGACAAATCTGAAAACAATATGTACTGATAACGTACTGAAGTGACAGATTTGAAAACAATATGTACTGATGACGTATACTAACTTGACATATTTGAAGACAATATGGTCTGATGACATACTGAAGTGACAGATTTGAAACAAAATATGTACTGATAACGTACAGAAGGGACAAATCTGAAAACAATATGTAATGATAACGAACTGAAGGGACACATCTGAAAACAATATGTACTGATGATGTATACTGAATTGACAGATTTGAAGACAGTATGTATTGATGACATACTGAAGTGACAGATTTGAAAATAATATGCACTGATAACGTACTGAAGAGACAAATCTAAAAACAATATGTAACGTACTGAAGTGACAAATCTGAAAACAATATGTACTGATAACGTACTGAAGTGACAGATTTGAAAACAATATGTACTGATGACGTATACTAACTTGACATATTTGAAGACAATATGGTCTGATGACATACTGAAGTGACAGATTTGAAACAAAATATGTACTGATAACGTACAGAAGGGACAAATCTGAAAACAATATGTACCGATGACGTGTACTGATTGACAGATTTGAAGACAGTATGTACTGATGACATACTGAATTGATAGATCTGAAAACAATATTAACTGATGACGTATTGAAGGGAAAAATTTAAAAACAGTATCTACTGATAATGTACTGAATGGACAAATCTGAAAACAATTTGTACTGATGACGTTCTGAATTGAGATATCTGAAAACTCACTGTATTGATGTTGTACTGAGGTGACATATCTGTAGTTATTTTAGGCGTAACGCCATTATTCATTGCGTAGTAGTTTATACATGGCGGCAAGTACAAAGAAATGGTGGAGTAAAAATTATGGAATCCCAAACGCTTAGTGTGCTAATAATGTTGAACCCCATTGACACATCTGTAAACTCCATGGTGTATGGAATAAAACAAATTATTCCCCAAAACAAATATCAGCAGGTTTCAGTATTGCTAATTTGTAATTTATATAGTAGTGGGGCTGTGCAAATAAAAGAATTGGCACACGGAGTAATGTACTATACTATGTGCCTTCTTAAACTTAGATTTCAAAGCGCCTCGGGCACAAAGATCTTCATTCTAAATGATGAGACAGGTAATATAGAGTAGGAAAGAGAATCCGTCATCCCCTCCATTCCATGAATGGCTTTGGAAGATTTGCACTAATTTAAACTGTCAAATCCAGTAAACGTACTTTTCCATAAAATCCTCCCCCTTGGTCGCCTTGCAATAGAACATCCCCCCCCCTTTTTTTTTTTCTTCTTCTCCTGCACAAACAGATGGCTTATTATCAGACAACTGACATACCGGATGTTATTAGCTACCATAAACACAACTGCAGGCATGGGCTTTGACGATGCAAAATTATGCAGGTAATGTCACTGAGTGGAAGGAAGTGATTACAAACGTATATTTGGAGTATTGAACCGAAATTTTTTAAATAAAGTTTAACGAGTAACATCACTGCAAAATGTAATTGACTGAATAAACCGGTGTTACATTGTGTTTCTTGTCCTCGGCTACATGATCCGTCTTCAATAAAATCTATATCTATCGTAGCGTACTTAAAGTATCACAGGTATAAAAAAAATATTTACAATTTATGCTTCTATGAAGATGATTATTTTTACAATTTATGCTTCTATGAAGATGATTACTTTTACAATTTACGCTTCTATGAAGATGATTACTTTAACAATTTAATCTTCTATGAAGACGATTACTTTAACAATTTAATCTTCTATGAAGACGATTACTTTATGAAAACTTTTATCAGCAGCAACGACGCGCATGTCGGAAGCCATTTTTGTATATAACAGTAAATGTACACCAATGTAGTCACTAAGCGAGACTCACTATAATTTATTGGTATAGATAGTAAATGTATTCCAATGTAGTCACTAAGCGAGACTCGCTATCTTTGATTTGTAAATGACAGTAAATGTACACAAATGTGGTCACTAAGCGAGACCCACTGTCATTGATTGGTAAATGACAGTAAATGTACACCAATGTAGTCACTAAGCGAGACTTGCTATCTTTGATTGATAAGTAACAGTAAATGTACGCAAATGTGATCATAAAGCGAGACTGCTATCATCGATTGGTGAGTCAGTAATTGTACATCAGTCTTTCACTTGGTGAGACTCGCTGTCATCGATTGATAAATGACAGTAAATGCACACCAATATGGTCACAAAGCGAGATTCGCTATCATCGATTGGTAAATCATAGTATATGTACACCAACGTTTCAAGCGACTCACTGTCATTGATAGGTAAATCAATAAGTTTTTTTCTTTTAAAAACAAGACTTACATTACCTTGAACACTTTTTCTAACATATTTTTCTTTCCTGTAAACGTATACGCTTAACTTCTTCATTATCTAATTATGCTACATTTTTCATTCTCGTTCTTTTTTAAAACTATAGGGCAAGTTTCGACAGCATAAAAAAAATTATGATTAAATTGCGATAATTGATAATCGTATAAACGGACGACCCGTTTGCAGAACAATTTTGCAGTATCAATAAAATCAACATCGCAATCAAAAGTTGTATTAACCCATCTGTTTTAGATTACCTTCAATATTTAATATAGTTTGAATGCAGGGCACAAGGAATACAATATATTGTAAAGGCTTATGGGCCATTGTATTTTCGTTACCATTTATGCAACTAAATCACTGCCGCTGAACAAAAAGGGAAATCAAATTGCGACGGGAAGAAAGTGACCTTTCCGCAAGAAACTTATGAAAAGCCATGTTGTATTGATAGCCATCTGCTATCTCCATAAAGACACATTCAATGAACCTATCACATTTAAAAGTTGCACATATATCCTTCGTTTAAACAATCAACAATTTGCAAAGTTTTGTGTATCTTACGACTACATCATAGCAAGAAATTTAGGTCAATATTGGATCAAATATTACGATCGCTTGAGTAACGTAGTGCAAAAGACATTTTGAGACAACATGGTACAAGGATTCCGAAGCAACGAAGACGATGACAGTGTGAAAAATCAGCAGTGTGTTTGGTTGTCTTCATACTGGTCAATATCCACTAAGAGTCTTGATGTAACTGATCAGTGAAAGGCGTTGTGGTTTATTATCGTCCATCTTGTACATTGCATGCGGACTTGAGCTCAGGCTGTTAGAACAAAATTGTAGTTTCCGTGTTGTCACAGAATTGTGTGCCTTAATATACCGCGTCATTTCTTGATAGTACGAATCACCATTGAATCTTGTCTTGTAATCATCACCATTCACCCCTGAGAGAGAAATCGATATAAATAAAGCCATCACAGCAAGTACGCGTCTTGGAGATCTCTGCCATCTTGGACGCAAATCTCAGCTTCGTCGTGGCTAGTAATCCCATATGTGTGCTAACGATATTTGCACTCAGTTTTACAGAAAAAAGTGTATTGTGCCTTGTAAGGACTTACCACATACTTAATTAGGACTCGACTAGCATCTTGAAGTGGAGAAGTCCAATTCATATCGAACATACAAATAAACAAAATAAAATCGAAATACATGAAAAACATTCTCTTGAGTCATTTAAATGACTTTAATTTTTCTTTGACTCGCTGTATCTTTTGACAACACTACTTTTGTATCCCCCTCTTCTTTTTCTTCTTCATATTATCATCATCATCATCATCATCATCATCATCATCATCATCATCATCATCATCATCATCATCATCATTATTATTATTATTATCATCATCCTTATTATTATTATTATTATTATTATTATTATTATTATTATTATTATTAGTAGTAGTAGTAGTAGTAGTAGTAGTAGTAGTAGTAGTAGTAGTAGTAGTAGTAGTAGTAGTAGTAGTATCTTTAAAGAAATGAAAGTTCTAATAATGTCTGATTTTATCACTTTTTATCTGGACGAATGAAGGGTCTTCATGATTTGTACTTCGTATTTAATCACTGTGGATTGTAAGAAAATCATTGTTTGTATGAAAAGTATTATTTTTATGAAAATTATTTTATCTATAAAGAAAATTATTTCTATGCAAATTATTTTTTCTACCAAATAAAATTAGAGAAAAAAGAAACCACACAAGTTTATTATTTCTATGAAAATTAGTATTTCTTTCAGAATTGTTATTTCCACTTTACGAACTTAGAAAATAATAAAACCACACACATATGTGTTTCAAGCAACATCACAGTTTTCTTTATAGGAATGTCTTGTAAAGACGTCGGTTTATAATGGGGCATGGAAATTTATGTGTTGTATATCCTCGCGGAACCAAATGTAAACTGCATAGACCTAGACTGTTGTCGCTTAATGTACGTATTTATCTGGGTTTATATAATTCGTTAAAAATAATCAGAGGAAAAAGTAGACCCGGGTGAACCTGCAAATTTTGCGATGGCATATCAGGGTAGATACTTTTCTGCTGTTGAAAATTATGGTAGGCAGCATAATCGACGTTTGTCCAGCCGTCCGTTTTTGCGATCTAAGACATTTGTATTTGGTCTCTGAGTGGTTGTCTAATTAGCTCTTAATGATGATAATTATTTACCATAACAATTAATAATATTTGTTTTTTGATTTGGTAAATCAGTTTTATCTGAGGTGTTTGACAGAAAAAGATGATTTTTTTTTCGCAAGCTGCGAATTCACTCTCCTTGTCTATGGGCTTTTTCCTTTGTGTTGTCATTGTTTTTCTTTCAGGTTTTCTGTCAATGAACACATTCATTTTAAATAACGAAATAAATTACCATAATTTATAATATTGACATAATATATTTTGACATAAGGAATAGATAAAAAAAAAAACGCACCCCCATCAACCGGATGTCGAGGGGGATAAGTTCTTGTGGTCATCCTGAAAATTGGTCAAGCAAGTATTATCTGGTTATTTTTTTGACTGTGCTTAAGGATTAAAGTGGACACGTAGGGTTTACAATGAAACTTAATCCTATAATTATTTCAGATTGTAAGAACTTAGCCGTCATTATCTCATTGCCGTGACTAATTTAAAGGTGATATTCAAGGCGTACAATAGATTACAAATTAATGCCACGCTAGTTTTTTTTTTATGACAGTCCAGAGCAAGTATTTTCACGGTTGAAAGTGCTACGGTGCACAATTTCTATGCATGTAAGAACAACTATGCTCAAAATCTGGTCAGTGGAGACAAAAGGACTCGTGTCAAATCTGTTTGACACGATTACTTAACGTGTCTAAAACAATGAAATGAAAACAATGTTCAGAGTCAAAACAGATGTTCTATTGTACCTTGTTTGTTAAAGGCGACTTTGATGACACAAAATACCGTAATCCATTTGTGAGCATTGATCCCCAGAGTTATTTTATATTTGTCATGTCCCTATAATATAGTACATATTTGGTAAAGGTTTCGCCATGTTTCGCAAATAAATTGCCTTGAGGAATTTATTAAAACTTTAAATACCAAAAGTAATAAACAAATCTATTAATTACATCACGTTAGTCATACATTCTTTTACACATATATATCTATCTATCTATCTATCTATCTATCTATCTATCTATTTATCTATCTATCTATCTCTCTCTCTCTCTCTCTCTCTCTCTCTCTCTCTCTCTCTCTCTCTATCTATCTATCTATCTATCTATCTATCTATCTGACTATATATATTCTCTCTCTCTCTCTCTCTCTCTCTCTCTCTCTCTCTCTCTCTCTCTCTCTCTCTCTCTCTCTCTCTCTCTCTCTCTCTCTCTCTCTCTCTCTCTCTCAAACTCCTGTGTCAAGTCAGTTTCATATTAAAAAAAATTTCGTACCTTATTCTATGCGGATTTTATTAAATTTTGTAATACATATGGAAGGAAAAATGTACTGATAACTCCTTTCTAACACTTAATTTGTAACTTAATCTCTAACATAAGAAATTAATTTGTACGTTAATCTCTAACATAAGAAATAGTTTATACGTTAATCTCTAACATAAGAAATTAATTTGTACGTTAATCTCTAACATACGAAATTGTTTGTACGTTAATCTCTAACATAAGAAATAGTTTGTACGTTAATCTCTAACATAAGAAATAGTTTGTACGTTAATCTTTAACATAAGAAATAGTCTTTATAAAATATGGTCCTTTCTCGTTTTACATTTCTTCGACACAGAGTATGGGTACTTATTTGACAGGCTGAAAGATAAAGCAAATCGTAGGATCTATTTGTTAGATTGGTGATTAAAATATTATTCTGGTATAGATTCATTCTCGTGAAACACGTTACGATACTTTTATTAATCAATTAGCCTCTCTAATCTTGAGACCATGTTAGCTTTAATTAGTTTACAAGTAGCTGTTATATTGTGTCCACAGTAGTTGAAAAGACCTCATATAGACTCATCTTGCAAGCTTTAGAGAACGGGTACTAGAGCTAATCTCGTCTGTAACACTTTCGAATTAGCACTTGACAAATAAAACATTTGGCCACGGGGTGATTACAAGCTGGGCTCAAGAAGTCATATCGAGAAAGTTGTTTAACCAGGAAAGGCAAACACTCTGCCATTATGCCTTGTCCAACTAACCGTAAAACCCAATACTTTATACCTAAATTGTTCAGACATTCAAAGATTTTAGGAAATATTTGAAACGACTGTTGACGAAATATCAACGACATCTTGTCAGTCTCTGACTCTCTTTATATTTATAACGATATTAAATTCATATATGCATATTTTGCAGTGTGCTTCAGTTTTAGATGCATTTATTATACTATCATAGCAAATATTCGGAACCAGTGCATCTAAATTATAACTCATCAATATAATAATAATAATAATAATAATAATAATAATAATAATAATAATAATAATAATAATAATAATAATAATATAATCATCGTCATCATCATCATCACAATAATTTTAAATTACATAATATCATTCCATGTACAAACTGCTATACACAACTCACACGCATATTCTAAAGAATTAGGAATATTTAAAACTGTGGTGAATTTTTGCACAAAAGGATTAAATAGAAATAAGCATTGTATCGATTTAAATAAAATTAATATGAAGCTATGTACAAAATTAATGGTTCAAATGATTTTTGATTAAGTTATGATGTTAACTTATGAAATCTATTAAATAAAGATTCAAATATACAAAACTAAAACAGTGATAACTAAAGAGTCTCTCTCTCTCTCTCTCTCTCTCTCTCTCTCTCTCTCTCTCTCTCTCTCTCTCTCAACTTCCTCATAGACTGAACTCGTATCTTATGAGAGGCAAAAACGATGACGGTACACGATAGCTAGAAAGCGAATGATGCGACCACCCAATTCGAAAGATCTAAAACAATGATATTAGAATTTGTTGCTACCAATAAAACTCAAAATAAAGAAGACGAGTCATCATATTGAATGTGGAGAATTATTCAAGCATGCACATGGAGAAATGAACCACTAAGATTAGTCAATTTTCATATTTACAAATAAACTTACAAATCAAGCTGAATCTATCTTATCAGATCTTCAAATATTATTTTGTAAGGAAGCCTGTCCAACGATCCATGAAGATATATATTTAGATTGATAACACGACTTGATTAAAACATTGATATTCATTGATTCCTCATTTAAAACTTGTAACTTCCCGCTGACTCACGATTTCCTGACGTTTCAAAAAGTTATTATTCGTTTCGGAAGTGATATTTTCTTTTTCTCTTTTAAACTGTTATGTTTTAGTGTTTAAAATATGAAAAGAAATCATATTTAAAAGGGGACCGACAATGACGAGACGATACCCTTCAATAGAAAAGGGAAAGTTTAAAAGTCGGATGTTATAATTGATGTGAATATATCTTGTTCATAACTCAAGGTTCCACGTTTTTTTCTTTTTTCACCCCCTTCATTCTCACTGCCATTAACAAACTGTGCATGACAATGGAATGTTTTCACATTTGTAAACATGTAAGGAACTGGGTGGGTGTTTTGTCTTCTGGCGCCAGTTAAGTGCGAACTACGTTTGATGTGTCACATACCAAACATCAGAAAAGCAGACGACAAGAAAAAAAAAGGATGGTAAAGCAAAGACAACTCTATAAGGGTTTAAAACGTCCTGTATACGCCTTTACTACCACTGATCAATCCACTAATTAGATTTGCAGTAATCTTTTAATCGTATGAATTGTTGTGATTTGTTTCAGAGTAAACAAACGCAGCATGGCGTAACGGTGTTAATCACGCTAAGTATCCTTCTACCGTTCTGACAAATGCTACCAAGCTTTGAATTGCTACCCGTGAAATGAATTGCTTAAGGACATACCCTGAATAGCGAATAAAAATACATGACATGCTTTGTGTCTTTTAACCAAACCACATACACAGAACGAGAGAACAATAGGCATCTCTCCTAGCTACTCAAACTGTTAAAGCACGGGAAATATTACTCCTATTCATAAGGGGGATGTCACTATTGAGCAGCTGTCAGCCAATCAGAACTCACTATCCGTATTTAAGGCAGGGCTCTGTCGCCTGATGTATGTATTCATATATTCCAAGGCTAACTGTGTTGATTTAAGTGTTGTGTAGTTAGTGAATGTTAAAGTATTTAGCGAGTAACTGATCGCTGGTTCGAACATATTTATCTGTAAATTACACATAATCACAGACGTGAGAGGTATCAGCAGTGATTACAACAAGAAATCTGACAAAACTCTATTTACTTTTTCGGACATTCACCATCATTTGAATCCGGGTGATACAAGCAGCCATTGTCGTGTAATACCCACATACTGTATTGCGGATCTATCGGGTAGCAGTAGTGACTGTTAACAATGCTCAATGTTGGAGGAGGGGTACCGGACGGGTTAGAAAGTGAAATGGCTCATCAAAAATCTGCATTTATGGAACTTCAGCAGCAGGGTATGGGAATGGGACCGGGTGGTATGCCTGGTCACCCAGCTTACCCTATGAGGACTTCCTACCCCAACCACCATCACGGAAGTCAGCACGATCCAACATATTCAAACGCCCAGCACGCTCGGCAGCTGAGTTACCCTTTCCATGGAATGAATTCTATGCCCCCCGCATCTTACAACCCGGCCCCTGCGCATCATTTCTCCATGGCTCCCTACCACCAGCCTCCATCGCCCCCACGAGAAGGTAAGTGGTGCTTAACGGTTTACTACACAATTACCTTTAATAGACCTGCTATTAGACGTTGCCAATTCTAATTATCATGAATGTTACAGTACCTAATTACGGTATGGTAATTTTGTAATAACGGTTTATAATAGCGATTTTTGCCATATTGTTGTATTTTTTCTGTTGATAAATAGGCTTTTTATTCGTGCAATCAGAAATGATTGAATTGATTTATATAATTTCAATGTAGGGGAGCTGTAGATATTTATGTTACGGTTAGAAAAAGATAAACTCTAAATTATTGCCAATAGGATAATTTCAAGACAATTCTATTTTCAAATAGGACACTATAACATAGAAATAAATAGGATACAGTTTTCAAATAAACAAATAGTACTAACTGATTGCATGGGATAAAAATTGATGTATGACAACCTCGTGTTTTATCGCATGATAAAATTGATTTAGATCTAATTCAAGTTACACATATTTACCTTTAGGATTTCTTTTACTCATTGGAACTTTACACGATATTGATAAATCCATTTTACTTTGTTTAAAAAACTGGCAAGGAAAAACAATGAATTTGTTGCTTGATAAAAGCAAATGATCTTACCATGAAATAGATAATTAAAGAAAATCAAACCATTTCATACACATGTTTAAATACCTTTAAAATAATTTCACAGAGCTTTTGTAAATATTTACACGGAATGAAATCAATAGGTGTGGCTCTACTCCCTAAAATGTTGAATGTTCTCATGAAACTACAAAATCGTTGAAAACTACATAATTACTGATACTAGAGGATTTTCCCCCGGTTATTATTATTATTAATTTTATTATAATAATAATAATAATAATAATTATTATTATTAATATTATTATTATTATTATTATTATTATTATTATTATTATTATTATTATTATTATTATTATTAATGAAAGAATGCTCATTTTTGTGCAAACATAAAAATGCACAGGTGAAATGGCTATGATACGAATAATTTTTTCTGTCTTAATCAAAGTGGATTCATTTTGGAAGTATCACACGCAACGAAGCATCAAAATCCAAAGCCCCCAAAATACAACATTTTAGCATGCATTCTGGATAATTGGGTGGGGGGTGATCTTACCTGATAACAAGCAAAAGTCTTCTTCGCTGATAGCATCTCTCCAGATCATATGCAAATCACTTTCCAATAACCGGATGAAATTTAGTCATTCCGTGTATGAAATAATAATGTAATCCATGGAATGTATAACAAATTGCGTATAGAAAATTTAGTAAATATGAATGTAAAAAGAGTTATTAGAAATTTCACTCGAGAATGAATTTTACATCATTCATTATAGTGCTAGATGAAAATAATATAGTATGGTCGAAACTGAAAGTTTCTGATGCTGATGATGTTTTTGATTATAATAATAATAATAATAATAATAATAATAATAATAATAATAATAATGATAATGATAATGATAATAATAATAATAATAATAATAATAATAATAATAATATGGATATTCAATATATTTATATATTGAGATGGTACATAATTAGTATGCAATACAATATATATTATAATCAAACCAAAGGAAGAAAGTGCGCATTTAAAATGTAATCGTGTTCTTTTGTTTAAATAAGTGCAAAGTTTGTGTACATTATGCGGCATTAAACAACTTCATATTGTCGGCGTTTATCTCTTCCATGTCAATAATCACTTAACGTAAGAATATTGACATTGTTGTGAAAAAGACCAGTACTTGAACTCCTCGTACAGCCTGTTTAAAATTCCACAACTAACAATATTGTGTCGTAATTTGATATATTGATGAAATTTACACCATAACCCATCTTGTATAGAACTCCATATCGCCCGTTACGGTATTGTAAAATAATATTGGCTTAAAGTATTATTTAAAATTTTATTTTCAGGACAAGCACGAGTCGTTTCGATAATTTTTAGGTAAAATTATTTAACATTAATGTTAATGCAACTATCATTCATTTTAAGTTGGAGTCCTCGTTATTGAAATTACACTTTAAATTTTTATTTATTTTTAAGAAATGCGTAGTAAATGTGAGAATTCAATATTTTAAAAGTCGAATCGCATAAGCTTCCTCTGTGGTTTGAAGATAATTCCAGCTAAAGCTAGCATTTATCGCTGCTTCATACTCACAGCATATTTTAGCTGTACTTATTTGTTTAGCGAGTGAAAATGAAAATCTAAACAGTACCTAAAAAGTCAATATAAATGTTTTCTTATAAATGTACAAGTCAAGACATATTGCTAACACACTCAGTTGAAAAATAAAAGAGCAAAGTGTTTTGGAAGAAATCGGGAAAATAAAGACCCGTTTCTTATAGATTATTTCGAAAGGCTCGGAACAATGAAGACATCTCCCATATAAGGGGGGCATTGTTTGTCATACCCCATATTAGTAATGCTTATTTAGACGTATTGTAGCGTAACTCTTTTTTTTATCTGATACGCCAATCTAATCTGGGAAAGGCAATGTCCCTTGTGACTTTAAGCGGTCGCAGTGAACAGTTAAATTAATAAATATTAATTAGTCCCGATAATTAACGGTCACTTACAAAAGAGAAAATGTATCAAGTATCTTATTTAAGCTAGCGGAGTAAGTTACACTGCACAAGTCAGTGTAAGAAAGAGACGTATTTCATACCATATTGCCATAACAGTGTAAGCATTTAATGAGCAGGTTTTTATTTATTTTAAAAAAAAAATCTTAGAAATAACAAAAATAATATTTAAAGAACTAATCTCTAGCACAATCCAAAATTTTGGGGACAAATTGTTTAAACGGCATAACAGTTACAAAATATTTTAAATTGTAATTTTAAAAAGAGTAGTGCTGTTTCCTTTTGAGTCCTATCTAGACTCAAAATGAGAACTATATTGTGCTAGCAGTATTTCTTAGTTATTTGTAAAATTTTAAAATATTCATACTTGCATCGTATTAAATAAGATATCCAAATTAATACAGATATTACAAATATTTCTTGCACCGTTTAACAAAGATTCTAATTAATTCATATCTTACCTAGTTGTTATTTAAAATATCTTTCCTGATAAATAAGAATTAGAAGTTAATAATAGGTTACACAAATATACTATTTTTAAATAGATGTTTAAAAAGCACGAACCATTGAATGACAAAGAGGAACTAATTTGTTGAGAATTATTGCCATAAATATTCACTGTCTATTATGAACTTATGTACGTACAGTTTAAAAAAATGTGAAATAAAATAGTATACAAATCAATTGTAATTGATCAAAGTGTAGCAAGTAAGATATAAATTACAGAACCCAAAATGATATGAATTTCTTTTTGGAAGTACAGAAAGAGGTTTATGTATGTCGCAGTTCCCGGAAGGTAATATTTAACGGTTGAAGCTTTTAACAAATTTACCAAAGATTTCACACGTGTAGTTATATAATACCGTCCTGATCAGATGAGTTCACCACACAAATAATGCCATGCCTAAAGGCCCAACCTTATCGGTGTTGTATCTTCTTTTCCTGTAAAGTCACACAACAAAAGAGGACTATAAAATTAGTGTACGTTTTCATGACGGAACACTGGAGAAAGGGAGTGAAAAATAGGGTAAAATGTTGATTAAAATCGACTTCAAGATTACGGTGACATAAAGATCAATTATAGATAAAACGCAAAAGCAGATATGTTCTTAAGTTATTTGGAGGAAGCAAAGATGAATGAAAAGAGGAATCTTTGTTCCGATACCCCTATATCTGTGTCAATAGTATAAATGAACAATTTCTATTTGTAGAAATTTTTATCTCTTATAAATTTTAAATCAGCAGGTGCGAAAAAATGATTGTTGCTGGCATATCCTGGGGAATATATATATATATATATATATATATATATATATATATATATATATATATATATATATATATATATATATATATATATATATATATATATGTGTGTGTGTGTGTATGTGTGTGTGTGTGTGGGTTGGTGTGGGTGTTTCAACGTATTACAACAGACTTTTTAAAGAAAGGATAAATAACAATTTACAATTATATAAAGTCTAATTCGAGTATTGAATATATTTTGGTTACAGTGACATAATTTGAATAAATAAATTGTGGCGATTGTGAATGATACAAATTTGGTAAAGTCAGTACCGATATGTAATTAATTCACGAAGTATCCGATTATAGTTTAAATTCAGAGTAAATAAATTAAAATAAAGAAGACGATGGGTGACGACATAGAAAATGTTTTAAATGTGAGGAAGTGGATGAATGTAAGAAAGTGTATGAATATGAGAAAGTGTCGTTGTAGGAAGAAAAGCGCAACGGGAACATTTAAAATACCTTTTGTGGAACTTTGTTTGAAAACTAATGGGTCTCGCTCATTGCGTCCTTCATTTTCATTGCCTTAGAATAGAATTATATTTCCAAGGCGGAAAAAATACAGAATCGCGAGATGAACAAAACCTTGCAGAATTTGAAGTGATTTTGACTGTTTACTTTCGAATTCTTGTATGATCGAAATATTTCTTCGTATTATGCGTACACTATTCAGCTCAGAACTAATCTAAATATTTAACAGTTCAACAGCAAAATTAAAGGAGAAAGACATGAACATTAGGTTGCGCATGTAAATAATTTCATAAGGAAAACCAGGTACATAAGCCAATTCGAAAGTTTTCATATTTAAAATATAGCGATTTTTTCTACTGGTAGCATAAAGTTAACCTTGTCTTATTCATAACTCTCAGCTTTATTATTTCTATTCTTTAATAATCTCAATGTGATTTCATTTATAAGATGCAATCAGATTAAGTAGAAATTGGATCCGGAAAAGTAAAGAAATAAAAAGACTGTATTATAATTCAAATAATCAATTTTTTTACCTAACTCATCTGACTTTTACTTTTTTAGAATTAATAATACATAACGAAATTTACTATCATTTTTTCTGCATATTTTCTTTTGCATCATTACAAATACAAACTGTTGATGCAGTTTCAAATGAAACAAAACAGAATGACTAATACAATGATAGACAATGATCTCGAAACACGACGTAAGATTTACCTGCTCGCACATACACGCGGACAAATTGTTAACATGTTCAGCATTATGTATGACAGAATAATTTAACTATTCAATGATTATACTCTTTTCTTTATTATTCTCTTAGTTTTATTCATCATTCGACACTTACAACAATTAATTCTATCTTTTATAATTCTTACCGATGTTTAAATATTTCTTCGAAGCATAGTCCACAACTATTTAATAATTGTAGTTAAATCAATGCTTATGTATGCCGTTATGCAAACAACCCTGAAATGTAAAAGACACCAAGCGTTTGAGGACAAAGGATATTTAGTTATTAAAACTAAAATGGAATGTTAATGAATTGCACTGACTTTATTTTTCCTGATTGCGTCGCTACCATCAAAGGAAAACTGTCAAGCACCGGATTCCTATTTTCCGTTTTACAAGTACTCAGTTATTACATATTCCACTTTATATTTCTCGATAATAATAATAATAATAATAATAATAATAATAATAATAATAATAATAATAATAATAATAATAATAATCGATTAAAAAGTTTAAAAATTCGTGAAAGAATTTAATTCAATTTTGTCTATAAGTTGAAAGCAATACAGAAATGAGTAATAATAATAATAATAATAATAATAATAATAATAATAATAATAAATGTATTCTCTTTCAATTAAAAACTGTTTTTCTCGTTGCCAAATAATAAATGACGTCAGCAAATTCATAAGTTGGGTAATGAATCATTTTATTTTTTCCGTTCAACAAACGCAGGTGTTTATATTAATTTTAGTGCCGATTAATAATAATAATTGTATCTTAAACTAGAAAAGATTGTTTCTCTATTGTTACAATGAATCTAGGTACTTATTCGCTAAGATTTTAAAACTTAGTTACCAGTTTTTAAACATTTGCTTGTATTTAGACTAATTTATGTCTAATGAAACGGGCACATATTGTTCCATATTTCTTTGATTGTATCAATCATTTTCTCAGTTTAAAGTACCAAATTACAAAAGAAAATATTATATTTGTTAAAAAAAAGTAAAAATTAGCAAAAGCGAATGGTTCACATTTTTGTGTTATTTTCTTAAAGACTGAATTATATTTTCAAACAGATAAACCTAACATGGAGGAATTAAGGATGACAAAAGGGAAGAAGATGAGAAAGCCCAGAACGATATATTCTAGTCTCCAGCTTCAGCAGCTGAACAGACGGTTCCAGCGAACCCAATACCTCGCCCTTCCTGAGCGTGCGGAACTTGCCGCATCCCTCGGGCTTACACAAACACAGGTCAGTTAACATTCCAAACTCTACCCCGAAATATGGTGATTATAACGTATGTAGTGTTAAGCATTTCATGGTCGCCGGTGTCTTCCCACATAGCTTATACACGAGTTTCCTGTATGTATATGTGTGTGTAAGAAAGTTTGACTCAAATGTGGTTGAAATCTAGTTTCTGTCCAGATAGGGCACACTTCTTTTGCTGTTTTTATGCCTTTGTGAAAAGTAAGATCCTGAAAAGTGTTCAATGCCATTGCGTTCTGTTTTAAAATATTTTTTGTTTGTGCATCATATTCACATTTACTTACCTACAAACACACTTGTTTAAATATTGTAATTCAAGTTCATTGACATCTTATTGACGCACCTGGAGCGTTTTATTTTCAAGAAAACGTGAAAGTATTATTGCACGACATTACAAACTTTGAATCATAAACAACAACTAGTGAATTACTTAACTCCCTGCGGAACTGGATGTGAGATGGCCTTTTTCAAAGTTGAACCTTTCACCGTATATATCCATATATCCATTTTACTTGCAGTTAATCTTTTAAACTCAAGTTTCGTTCTTTAAGCATAACATTATTGTAAACGACGCACGAAAACTTGTCTGCATATTCGTTGAAGTTGAATTATTTTATTCCGAGTAACTAAATATGCACAAAATGACAAACAGTAGCACAAAACGTTGCACCGTTAAAAAAATAAAATAAAGAAATTGTAGAGAACCTTTTATGGCCAGAACAACGGTGTTGTTATTAGCACAGTCAAGTATGTATCCATGGAAATAATGTAATGAAATGGTATCCAGTAGGCCTGCAACAGAAATATATATTTGAATCTTGGTAAAATTTCACTCCGAAATTGAAACCTTTATCCGAATCTTGATAAAATCTCTTTTCTGATCAGATCATACAGAATTAGAAAACAAATGTCTTCCGTTTTGACCCTGTATGCCAGCAAGCCAGAACTCCGCGTTTATTAGGTGTCCTGGTTTTATATACCCTTCAAAAATTGACCAATTTATATCGACAAAATCATTTTCTGTTTCTAGGAGATATTTACCATTTTTGATTAGACTAAAGTATTAGTTTTGTCAACAACAAAATTTACCTTGATTATATGCAATTTTCTTCAACGCTCCGGCTTAAAATTTCATAATAAGCCTTGATTAGATGTTTTAGCATTTTATAGTTAATTTATGTGACAAGACTAAGCTTTTAGCGGGTACAAACGAGACAACGGATAGAAACTGGACCATTAACAAAGGCATTGCAAGGAACAGCGATTGATTTGGGCAGAAAATTGTATGGTTTAGCAGTAATACCTCAAAATTGGGGAAATTGGTCGCTATTTTCCTCAATTTTATCGATCTGCAAATAAAATAAAACAGTATGCATTTGATTCTGGTTTTGGTCACATGTATTGTTGTAGGCGTCTATACAATTATGCCTAATTATTATTGCACCGAGAGGAATATTATTGTGAACTTAAATAGCAGGCAAAATTGGTCTCAAATCGGTGTGTGCTAGATGTATCTTACAGTGTATAAATTTTGCAGCAAATTGTCTTTTTAAAACATACATTCGTAAGTATAGAAAAAGAAATCTATAACACTATTGGGTTGACAAACCATTAATTATTTTTTGTTAAAAACTAAGTCACGCTTACCACCCCAGAATAAATTCTTTGAAATGTGGCCAGTGACCCTTGTATATGTTAAGTACAGATTTTGGCGATAATATCTACCCCCGAATACCGAGATGTCAATCCTGTGATGACTGTAGCCCGCCTCGACCGGCCCAGTACCTTGGATCTGAGTCAGTGTCGGTCGCCAGAAAACGTATCCATTTCACTCTGGCATTTCCAGGTCGCAGCTTCACGAGGGTCATTAGTCGTGGCCTACGTAGGGGTGTGGTGTTGGCCACATAAATTCCATTCAATGCAAGCGAGCTGGGATAAGAAAAGTCTTGGGTTTCATTGCAGACTTAACTCTGTGGGAATAAATATGTTGAACCGAATTCAGGCTACGGAATTATATACAATTTTGAAAACAGATTTATTTACTACAAATGATATAAAATAGTTGAAAAAAGCGCTGCGCATTGCATACATTTTCCCTACCTTATCTTTGTCACTGGTCAATCTGTAAACAAGTTTCATGTTCAACATTAATTAAAGAAAATCTTTTCTCAAAGTAATACATTTTTCCATTTCGAAGGTCAGTAAGATTAGAATACTGTAAGTACTGAAATTGCTAAATCAGTTCAAATCATCCTGAATTTCATATAAGACAGATGTCTACTCTCGATAACCTTGTTTAAAAAAATGCCACCAAAAAAAAAGCTAAGCCATTTCATCTGCTGACCTTGTTTAAACAATCATTGAAACTACTGGGGGGAAAAACAAACACTTCTTTATCTGGAGTCAAATGCGTGTGTTGGCGTCATAACTGTACAAGTGTAAAGGATGAATGCACTCTTCTTGCAGGTATATACAACTGAATTTAGCTGCATTCTGTCATTCGTCGCGAGTTTATAACTGAAAAGTTTTAAAAGTGACTGATTGCACGAGTATCGCTGCCTCGCGGTTAGTGTCCGTACTCGAATCCTTCAGTCAGAGTGGGCTTGTCCTAGGGCAAGGTGTGCTATTTCCATTGCATTGGCACTAGATATAGGCTATACCGCAAAATACCAGGCAGAAAATAACTTACAGGACGACAGATCCATCAAGAGTTTTCCACTCTAAGCACCGAATCACGGACTCCTATCTACATTGAAAACCTATTATGATGTGTAGGACGGCACATCTTACTTATTCTACATTCTCGAGTCATACTGACTATATCTTCCTTACTTGAGGGGTGGGGTGTGTAATTTCCATTATAAACTATTTGATTTTCTCTTTGGAACAATTTGCGACCATCTTATTGGGTTTAGAAATTCAGACTAAAACATTTTTTAATACGTTCATATCATAAAACTGTGATGGACACGTACATCAGTTTGCAAGTTTCGTAATATAGTGTCATAGAGACTGTTGGCATTCCGAAGGTTCACTTTTGATCGAGTAACTAATGGGATTTTACTTTATTGTAGCATCTGGAACCTATAAACTATTGACATAAAAAAACGTATACCACTTCTGAGGGCTCTGTCATCCATAACGTAACGAATTTGTTCTTTGAAACTGTTGAAAAGCCAAGTTGAAAGATATGTTGTAAAACCTGACCCCAGTTTGGTTCATCTTCAAGTTGAAAAGTTTCCCTAATTTATCATCTAATGACCAGCATGGGATATTAAGCATTAAATTTTCTTCATTTGTTGTAAAGGTATTATTAAATATAGCTCTTCAGCTAATAAACACAGTTTAGCCTGACCCACACCAAATTATGTTGCATTGTAATTATTGCTAAGACTTTCATCAAATGATCATGTCTGTCTGTTTTTGTCTAATGTTAAAGTAGTAAAATAATATAATATATACATGATTATTCTCAATAAATCAATTAAAATAAATCACATATAGATGAGAAAGTTTTTGTTGGTTGTTGTGAGTGTAACGCCATTTTCTTCAACACTAGATAGGATATACATAGCGGCCAGACAATTCGGTAGAGGAAGAATCCTGGTAAACCCAGGGAAGAACCATCGACATCGGGAAGCTACTGGCAAGCTTTCTCATATACCCACCTGGCCGGGAAGACAATGTAACAAAAATCTGTCAAAAGAATGTATATATGGAAGTTATTGTAATATAACTCATTGGAGACAGAAAATACAGTCTTGTAAATATATAGTAAAACCTGTCTGAACTAGCAGCCATCCATTGGAACTAAAAGTATCCACCCTGAGACCACTTGTACCCTTGCGTAGTTTTATTTATAAAATAATTTATTGTTAAGGACGTTAGGAGGCAATACGGGTGCTTAAGGAAAGTTCTACTGTAGTTTTGCAGTGTCCATTTACTCACATCAAGCAGAAAAGAACGTAGCATTATATTGGATTATTCCTCGCTTCCAGCTGAGAACTCTAAAAGTCTTCACTCTTGTTTATTTATGGACGTTTTCGCTCGAGCCCTATGCAAACACACGTTAGTAGTTTATGTTGCCCCTTTGATTCGCACTGCTGTAATATTGGTAATGAAACTAATCTGTACTGTAATGTTTTCAATACTCTCCAGGCACTATGAATTCTTATAACTTGATATAATTGCTCCCGTAAAGGGAAAGTTCGTCCACCCTACCGTACCAGAGACAGCCTGGGCACATAAAACCCATGCTAGGATGCCCTTTGAATTCTTTGAGGACTCGGGAATCAGAAACCTTTGCATCTTCGAATATGGCCAGCTCACTTAAGTGGAGCACTTTGAGCACCATGTCAAAGGAACATAAAACATGTTTATAGACAGGTAAAACAATAAAAGTAGAAGAATAATAGAACGATGGCTCCCCTATTGCCCTGCACTACATGACACAGAACGGTTCACTGATTTTTACCCTAGTTTTGTACGGCCTGTAAACACCTGCTCGCTTTGCTAACGTTTCCGGTTGCTGAGGTTCATACTCTTACGCTTCCGTGCGACGCACTCCTGCCTCACTAAGCATGGTAACTGGACCCGACGAGTAGTAACTCGAGAGGGTTGGGATATTTTAAAGTTGTAGTCAAGTCTGAATCACACCTCTATTTGCGAGCTTAGATGCATGACCTTTGCAAAGTAAAATGCATGTCTAACCTACTATCGTAAACACCCTATGTGCTTTATTTAAATTTCATTTGAGGCTGATATTTTTGCATTTAAAGGCAAACACCAAAATCTAAATTCATAAAGGAGAGCAACTATGATTTATTATATTATCACGTTATCAATTTTAAGGCAAGACATTATACTTTAAGAAGCATCATATCAACATAACAAATATTCACGACTAACAAACGTACCTATAACTTACTCCACGCTTAAGTTTATTTGAACTTACTGCACATTAAAATTCGCCCCAGGGTATCGAGCTGGGCTGGGGCGAAAATTTTGTCCGCATAATTTGTTGCGAATGTTGTTTAAACATGTCCTTGGCACGAATGACATGAGAACTATAGCGGTGAGATTGCTCAGTAGATAACGGCAATGTCTCTACATAAAAGAAACATTAACAAAAGACTTTTCACAAAGAAAGAAAGTATTTTCTTAAACTGCATCATTAAGCACAATCCTGATTCCATTTAAACATTAAAACATTAGACTTACTTGTAAGGATATGTTATTAAAAGTCAAAATAACATTCTGTATGTATCATTGTATATATATATATATATATATATATATATATATATATATATATATATATATATATATATATATATATATATATATATATATATATATATATATATATATATATATATATATATATATATATATATATATAAGATAATGTTCAGCTTTCAGCAGCTCCTGTTTATTACACATTTAATCATGAAACTTTCATTTAGACATTTGTTTAAAAAATAAAATAAACCCAAAAATATAAATCAAAAATACTAACTTGAGCCTTCCTAACTACCAGAAGTGATCGTTTATGTTAAAACCAACAGGAAACGGGTAAAACATTCTTTTTCTACCAGTAAATATCACAGATGCGTAGCTAGGGGGGGACAGGGGAATACATATGTCCCCGGGCGCCAAGGTACAGGGGCGCCAAAATGAGGCTTACAACGTTACATTATAATATGTAATTGACCAGTTTGCGACAGTGAAATCAAGAAAAAAAAATCTTTTGTAGACTATGTAAACCAGTCTACGACAGTGACTGAGTGGGTCATGTACTATAATTTCTATAAATTTGCATCTTTAAATACAATGTTTTATTAAAACTTTAAATTGTTTTGTTTATTCAATGTAATAGAAAAATATGATTTAACGGCGAGGGGGCTGGGGCACCAATTTTATAGTTCGTCCCCGGGCGCAAAATATCATAGCTACGCCTCTGAAATATCATCTCCTAGGTATGGACCACTATAACAATGGTTATAATAGACGATTAAAATTGAAAAGAGAGCGTACATTTGATTTCATCACCCCAATGGAATTCATTATGAGAGTCCAACAACAGTTATAGTTTATATCTTGGTCTATCTAGTACTAAAGAAGGTATGTGAGTGTTTCTCTGATAAGATCTTAGACTGTGTACCATGTAAATATGTGTTTTAAACTCAATAGAAAAGTTAGTCAGAATCACACACACCATCTAGAAATCACAGTGCGGATGAAGTACATCAAAAACCCACTACCTATGCGGGCTGGGCTTTTATTTTTCGTAAAGGCGCCCTTCCCATCCTGTCAGATTTTACTGCGATTAATAGGCAATAGTCGACTGATCACAACCTTCAATCAATCTCTTTTTGCAATATTCGATCACATTTAGCTAGCTTTTCAAACCATCTCAGCCTGTAAACCGTCTAGCACAACGTGGGCCCGTCCAACATTCGAAGGCAACATATTTGGTAGCTGGTTGAAAATGGCGCCACTATGGCTGGCAGAATTTCGCGTGCCGATTGTAAGCATTGCAACAAAACCTTTTCTTTCTTTTTTTTTGCCTTCAGAATTAATGGAAAATCGAGCGAACTGCCTCGGTAATTGTATTCAGAAAAACATATGGGAGGGGCGAATTGACTAATGATCGACTGCATGATCTGTTCTGAACGGCCTAACTTTCGTCCCGCGTCACACTGGCTAGTAGTTTGCCAGCTGGACACCAGGGAATTCTTGACCAATGGTCAGGTATACAACTGGCAATGCTTCCTCGGCAGCAAAATCAAAGGTTTCGGGTTGTCAATGTAGCCAAATTCAATTCGCATTAAAGTCGCCGGGTTTGATCTGGGAAATAAATTTTTCTTACAATGAATTGAACACTTTGACCATGGTTTATCGATATGATGGGGGGATTTGTTGGATCGGCGTACATCCCCAATTGGATGACGGCGGTAGACCCGATCTCTCGGTAGAGGCTTCTATGTTGGAATATATAAATAGTGTATTATATTATATAATTGCTCAGATTAAAAGGTTGATTGCTGGGTAAATATTAGTATTATTGTTAGACTGAACAAGGATTTAAACAAAATTACAGGTGTCATCTAGAATCCTGTCATCACCCAATCATTTCACTATACACGTAACTGTAATTTCCAACGTTAAGTAAGGCAATCTGCAATTGACAACAATATGGCCAGGTGTGTAAATTGTCGGTTTATGTGTCAGATATTTGATATCAATAAATATTTAGCACACCAAATTATTGCGAGAGCGATAGCCTTGAAGGGAACTGCTGAGGAGTGTAAGTTTTTGTTGGGTTTTCTTTCCAAAACATTTGTAGAGCAATAGTCTTCATAATGGAAAGATGACATACTTTTACGACTTATTATATCATGGAGGTAGATTTGTAAGATGAAAGGTGACCAAGAACAGCCATGTTCGTATACTTCGTTCCATATGAAAATTTACCATTAGGTATTGATTTAAATTTTACGAGAATTATGTTTGCTAAAGGTAGGTTGCTCAAAATACGAACGAATTACCAATGTCCCAATAAACTAATTGACAAATTCATTGTTACTACAACTACAATAACTACAGCTCTCATTATTATTATTATTATTATTATTATTATTATTATTATTATTATTATTATTATTATTATTATTGTTGTTGTTGTTGTTGTTGTTTTGTGTTGAAAATCCAGTCCTAATACAAGCTTCGTCGGTGTGTTAAAGTACTGTGGTGCAATAAAATATACCATTTGCATGATACATGCAAATTTTAACTTAAGGCAAATATACTGTGCACCGTAGTCTTGAAATTTAGAAGAGGTATGTGGCATAAACGCTAAGAACATTTACATTTTTTTTCATATCTGTCTAAATGATACCGCATGGCATCCAGTCACGAAACGTTCGGAGTTTCTGTCTTCTATTAGAAACCAAAGTGCTAATTAAATTACGATAAAACAAACGTCTTGTCAATATTTATAGGCGGTGCTGTCGTAAGGCATGAAATAGGATGACAATCAACGGATAAGCAATATCCGTTTAATAGTTTTCTGAGATTTATTGAATTAAACAACATTGAACGCCGCCATTTAGCGCCCATTGGCCTAGTGATTTTTCTGAGGTTCGTGTATCGATCCTGTGGTGAATAAATTTGTTGACTGTTGTTGACTGTGCAAATGTTTTTACTCAGCCAGGAGGAAAACAATCTCGTGTTGATAAAATATTTTAAATACAAATAGTTGTTAATGAACCAAATTATATTAGCAGAGCCCTGTTTATTTATTTATTTATTTTTTATTTATTTATTTATTTATTTATTTATTTATTTATTTATTTATTTATTTATTTATTTATTTAGCACTCTTTCAAACACTCAATCTATCATCCGCCTATCAGTCTATCTAAAAACAACAATTAAAACATGTATTTACTCGTCGTTTTAAAAAAAAAAAAAATTATGAGAATATGGCAACAGAAAGACTAATATCACGATCACTATTACTGCTTTAAATATTAATTATGTTGCTGCTACATCAGCAATAACAACAATAATAAAAATATTATATAATATTATCATTATTTTTGCAAAACAATTCACTGATAAATTAGAACTTAAAATATATCAACTCATCTGATATATAATTTTAAAAATTTCAGTGTCATAATTGTACTTGTCCTGTTTATTTGTCAGAGTATCTTGACATTCATTTCGTAGTAAATATATATCTGGACTGCGTCATAGCCCTGGCCCTCATTTCCAGGACAAAGTTGACTCTGCTGACTTTCCTTTCTCTAATCCACAAGCATAAAACACCATATCTTAAAACACAATAAGTGAATTGACACAGATGTATGCCGCCTTTTCTGGCTCAATCTTTCCACCATTTAAAAAAAAAATGAGTCACCCTTCTTTATAAGTACACACTGAAGTCAGTGTTTGGCTACTGGGGTTTTACATGTTGGTGTACCGATGTGAAGATTCAAAGTAAATATTTGCTAAAAGCTTTTGAAGATTTCATTTACAATATTTTGCTTCCATACCTTGTTTGAGCTTTAACAAATTTGAACAGGGAATTCGTATGGACCTCAATTGCAAAAGGGCTACATTGTATGTTCGTATGAATAAAGCAAAAAATGAATCAAAGATAACAGATAACCATTTTCAGAAGTCTTATTTCAAAGATATATCACGCCTCTTGCATCAATGCATCTTTATATATTTGATGTCATTTATAGTTTGAATCAAATATAAATAAAATCGATTTTCATGTAAGTGTCGGTACGATCTGAGAGTAACATTGTAAACATTATTTATTTTTATTGTTCTGGTAGATTTGCCGTAATATTCACAAACTAGATAGTATTTAACCTTAATTATTTCTTATTTTTATTAGAATAAAATGTAGTTATTTATTTATCATAAGAATGCTATCAGGATAACTATTTCGAATATATGAAGTATGCATTACAAGATATTTGTTCTTGGAAACTTATTAATTTATAAATTGACCTAATGAAAGTAATTAGAAAATTTAACCAATTAAACAATGATATATTGCATTAAATACAGCCTCATATTTGTCTATTGTTGCAAGGAAATCATCACACCATTACTACTACTACTACTACTACTACTACTACTACTACTACTACATGATCATCGTCTCTTTTTCTTCAAAGAAAGAAAATAAAATTTGCGACCAAAATGACATTTATTGTTGCCACAATGTAAAATAATAACTTTACGTTTTTGTCAATTTGTATATTCCATTGAACAGTGGGTTTTGTACCCAATTAATTTCCCATTACAACAGTATCTTGCAGCAGAATAAAAAAAAATATCCAAGGCATCAACTTGATTGATATTTCTCTCTCAGCCCCATTTGAGAATTAATTGCTGTAGAAAAAAATTAATTTAGTAGAGCTGACACTTTTATCCTTGCATCTGCAGCAAACACAGATCTATCAGCGTGAAGAAAATCAAGCCTACACGTCTCAGCCCCTTATTTTGCATGTTCACCTCACTAAAAATGACGCTCGGTTAGATGGGAGGAGTTTCTTTACAATTTTTAAGAGTGTTTCAAGTTTTAATTAACGAAGAGGTTTTGCCACGCGTTTCTTCTCCAAATAAACGTTTCAAGAGCTTTCCAATACTTTAGCAACTCACTAATGCTTTTTGCCGTCGTGAACTACGGAACATAATAGATTTTTAATTAAATTTGATAAGTGAAATTAAATTCATCTTGAGATTTGCTTTTTATTCAGTGAAACACTAAATGGCTTACTCTAGTATGAAAGATAAGTATCCGAGATCCATAAAATCTAAGGACGATTACCATGCACAACCCAAATGACAGCCCGAAATGGATCCATATGCAACCTTAAAGCCACATAACAATATTCCTAGTAAGCACAAAAATATATTGAAATATGTTAATCTTAAATGGAAGGCTGAGAAGATAATGGGATATAAATTCTACATTCGCACATGAAAGATCGTATCTTAAAATAGTCTTTATTAGAGTTTATCAAAGAGTTTGCAATTTGTGTCGTCAAATTATTTTCATGCACCTCCGGATTTCTTAATTTATATTTTCTTGCTTGATTTTCCTTGCATTTTAAATTGAGAAGCAGACTCTTCAGACACTCAGCAAGTTCCCTAGATAAATGACATATTACACAGGTTGTGGGTTTCTACTTATATATTCCATGCGTTATCGATATCTGTTGAATTTTTATTAAAAAAAAGTATTTATTTTTTGTTTAATAGTGCGGTATCAAACGATAGTAGGGTACCAAAATTCTCACAAGCAGAATCCTAACGATATGCCGATTAACTTGAAATTTCTTTTAAACGGTGTTACCTTTTGCTTATCAGTTTGCAACATTTCATGATTCAAAGTGCTTTCTAATTCACTAAATGCCATTTGAGATACCATCATCTACTTATGAAAGCGAAACAATGGAATTTACCTATTGCTATACCGTCTGTGGTCTTTTACAATAGGGTGTGATCCCAATTCACAGATGTTTACATAGGCATTTGAAAACAGTAACAGCATATAAATTTGTATGGTGTTGAGTAAACAGACATCCAGTCTGTTGCTCTTTTCTTCTCCAATTTTCTCACGGCAAGTAAGTCCGAAGAAAGTGTCAAACTTCACTTTATTCTCCAGACCTTGGGACCCACACCTTCGTACAAGACTAAGGTGAAAATTATCGATCAGAACTTTGTAGTTTTGCTGTGTAGGCCTGCCAGGACAAAACATCTTTGTCCTTGCGTACAGTCCTACGCGATGTTACAACTGAAATACCCATGTCACGTCTATTCATAATATCGCTTCATACTGCCTGTTGTGTAATGACATTTTTGAAGTGGCATCAAGATTTTAATTGGATTAAACAGAAATCGAAATCACCTGAATGAAATCTTAAAAATGCAGAGAACACTGATAAAATGCATTTCATGTTCACAAAAAATGTCACTCTAATGATTGTTATTTGTTATTGCTATAAGCGGCTTTCACCATATTGTATATATTTGTCAACTGTAAGAGGCAAAAATTCATATAAGATCGAACGATAAAGGGATAAAAGGGAAACATCTGAGTACCTTTCCTGTTGACATCAGCAACTCAGTTCAGTTAAAAGATTCATTACTGTATAGCCGATCATGTGTTAAAAATGACCTTAAGCCAATAACAACAACATCAACAACACTTAACGAGCATAATGTAATATCCCTATCAATCCTTTAAAATCGTTTCGACTTTTAAATCCTTTTAATTTAATCTATGCAAATCAGCATTGGTTTCAGAGAAGGGAAATAAAATATAATGCCATAATATAATCGATGTGAAGAAACAAATATCCATGTAAATTGAGATTGTGGTAGCAATGTTTTATAAGCTTGGCACCGTGGGCTACGATATAATTTGTTGACTGTGCATCTAAATTAGAAAACCACTGAGGCGAGCCGAGGGCATGAACTTGATTTAGAAGGGTCACCTGGCAAGCTGCTTTCATAGCTCTTGATCGTCCTAAAAATTTGTGCCAATGTCAAAACTACGCTACATTTCATGAATCTAATGTTATATTAGGTATGGTGGATCTTGGATATTTAGTGGTAAACTATCAGTATTTTCTTTTATTTCCTAGTATTTAACATTTGACTTATTAGGAAAATCCCAACTCGTTCATTCTCCTAAGTGACTAATGTTTTTTGATGTGCGTGATTTTAAAGGCTCTTTTAAAACATTATTGGCTTTGTCGTGTCAAGAGAATGAAAACTAAATACTTCCAAAGGGCACGCCTAATTCGCGACCCTTGCTAAGGCGGCTCACTACTTATTAATAATGCATGGCACACATTTATATTGTATCTGAGGTTTCCGTATATTCCACATGATACTTGCCCAATAAAATTTCGTTTTTCTTCATAAAATATCAAAATATTGTAATAAACTTTGGAGTAAGTGTTAGTGAATTTGAACCATGCTTGGGTCGTTAGTAGTGATTTTGGGTACAAGCCGAATGACTGTCCCTTTTCGTAACATAGTCCATATTAAAATTCAGTAGTGTATACAAGTAGTGTGATTGAAAAGGCAGCATTTATGGTTGGAAATCAGTAAATTATAGAATGGAATCAATAAGTTGGAACTTGGTAGGTACCGTTTATGTGGCCATAGTGGAAAATTGGCGTATGTATATGAGTGTGATACGCCGGAAATTCTGTGGATGGACTGGCCTAGGGTCGCGCAGTTAAATATTTCCCAGTTAGTAAGGGAATACTGGTGTAATTTCTATGGCATGACAAGCTATCGGTACGGAAAACGGATAATAATGAAGAAAAACCATGTAAAGGTGCAGTTAATGGACGTTTGGGCAAGTTGTCTCCTCTGGGTCGCCCATTGATTACAGCAAAGATTAATAATTATAGCAGACACGTCTTTCTTTCCATTTTACAACTTAAGTTGTATGGAAGTCTTTGGAAATTTGGGGAAAACATATGACTTCCAGCGTGACTCGCGCCAGGGTTTTGACACCGCTCGGTCAAGTGAATACCCCTGTGCGTGTAACAATATCATTTCCGTTTAACAGCACCTTGTGTCGTCCTTTTATATTGTTTTACTCGGCAGACTTCGTGAACCTATAAACATAGTGCTTGAAGTATTGATACTACTACTACTACTACTACTACTACTACTAATACTACTACTAATAATAATAATAATAATAATAATAATAATAATAATAATAATAATAATAATGAACCAAACACTAAATCAAAATTACTTATGAATCCCTACATTCAGAATTTATATCATTATCTTGTCAGGATATTTAATCAATTCATTCTTTCATTACAGGTGAAGATTTGGTTCCAGAACCGCCGTTCTAAGTACAAGAAAATCATGAAACAAACTGGTGCCCCAGGTCAGACCCCATCTCCCAACCAGCAGTCCCAGGGTCAGACGTCTGTGACTCCCCAGTCTCAGCAGCAACCGACGCCTCAGGCGACTCCACCAGCCTCACATTCTTCACATTCCCAAACACCTATGAACAGCAGTCAACAGCAGTCCAATAACAACCATCAATCCAACATGATGCTTCCACCACCCTCGTCCTCCGTCAGCCCTCAGCCCGAGATGAAATGGTCAGATATGAACAGCGTTAACAATGTGGTTTCCAACCCCAATTCCTACATGTCCATGACCTCGATGTCCCCAATGTCTTCAATGGCACACCACCCGTATGCCTCGTGGTATTCTCAGCCTCACATGAATCAACAGTCTCTGCTGACGTAAGGAGTAGTGACACTTTTTCAAATTTGACGATTTATGTATGTTATTTAATGTTCTCAGCGTTGACGGTGACCGCGATGCACTGCCAAACTGCTTTATTGTATGGATCTAAGCGATGCACAGAAGAGGAGGAATTCTTCAGAAGAAGACATCTGTGTCTTGTACCATGAAAATGCTCAAGATTTGAGTTCATGGCCAAGCATGGGTGAATTTTGACGGTTGGTTCTTGTTGGATTCTGTTAGATATAATTTCATGCAAAACCCATGTAAACCAATTACGGCGGCGTTGCTTGAAATACACGTAAGACTGTGCATCGGAGGTGTGTATTCTCAGGGGAACTTTGGATTATACACGGAAACGCCATTTCTTGGAGCAGAGTTTCACTACTTAATCTTATAAGACTAACGTCGGTAACTTTGCCAAAACACTCCTTTTACTTGAACATAACCGACAGTCCTCGTCGATAATGATTTTACTCGTACATGGTACGAACAAGTTCCAGAAGTTAGACTTTCGAAGGACGCGAAGAAAGTAAATAGTAATCTTTGTAATGGACAGTTTCAGACGGCATGTTCCATGGATAAGCAAGCTATTTCGTTTTGGGATATCCTCAGTGTATCGCTGAAACTTCGTGCTTGTTCGAGGCACTAATTTGTGAAATGGAAACATGATAGTTGCCAAATTTATTCGATTCATTCCCACGTGTATAAGTAACTGATTTTATTATTATTTTGTACTATTTGTTGTTAACTGGTGATAATGCAATGCCTCACGTCAAGTTTTTTTTTCGGTCTAACCATTTCAACGTAGTCCCACTTAGCTGGGCCGCATTTTGGACAAAATTGGACAACCGTAAAAGCGTATAAGCCGAACTTTGGAACCCAGACAAATGCCCGTGAAGCTTCAACGTTTACCAATCCATGGTGGAATCATAGACTTGTGACATTAAGTGTTTTTCATTTAGATAACTACTATTTTAATTAATTGATATTTAAAACATGTATTTCTATCTGTAAGTTTTTGTTTCACGGTAATACAATTTGAATTCAGTGTATATTGTCAGCATGTATTGTTAGGGAACACTGAATTCTAATTTTAATGCTTATCATTTCTTTTTATATAAAAAAAATAATTCATGTATATTTCGCATATTTAATCATATAATTCTGTCACATGGTCTCATTATTTATTTTAATTGTAATAAATGTTGTCATTACTTTAAATTAGCACCAATTGATATTAAAGAGTTTAACATTTTCATTCGACTTAATTAATCATGTTCTTATAAGCTATGAACAATCGTTTACCTTTTAATCTTTAATTTTGCGGTAAAACTGCATTTGTATATTTAGATATCAGAAAAATAAATGCAAATCTATGAAAACTCTTTACATTTTATTTCACTGCAACACACGCACGCACGCACACGCACGCACACGCACGCACACACCGGGCCACATTTCGCTATTACACTGCAAGTGGTGATCTTAATGACTGTAATTACGTTCTTCCTCTTGTAATCTTTTTTCCACTCGAAATTCCGACTTCCGAATTAAGATTTTCACGTACAGTATACTTTTGGGTTTAGTTAATTCAGTTTAACTCTTCGTTGTCTCGAAAAAGTTGCAATAGCTATTCATAAACGAAAACGAGATTACCAATCACCTTTGTCCAGAGATACACATTCTATAGTCAAAACATTTTGTCGCTCACTAGAGTTGAAAATTACAAGAGTTCACATCCTTTTACAATTGTGGTTTTTAGTTCATATATTATATTTTATATATTATATAAATCATCATATACATAAAAAAGGACAACCTAAGAATTTCTCAGTTCCTTTTCATTTCTCTGGAATCGGATGGCAGACTACCTTATTCGTTTGCTCGCTTTTGTTTTATATTTATCCTAATTTTAATTAAATTTTTTATAAACAAAATAGTGTTACAAAACATGTGGTCCCAGTGGAAGCGTTTGTATCTTCAGTGTCGTGACGTTTTTTTTTTTCAATTTATATATTTATTTATTTTGTAAATTTGTGTCTTTTTTTAGGAGTTTACATTATCACCAAACACAATAACAAATATAATAAAAATGATTTTGAAATGAGAATCAGACGTATAAAGGACCGGGATTTTAGTTCTTGGGGGATCGGGGTGAGCTGAGAAATATGTCTAGAAATTGTCAGGCCCTAGTTAGCTTGAAAACTGTAGTTTGGTTCTGTTGTGTTGGAAAAAACGAAAATAATAATCCTTTCCATTCTATTAGTTTGAAGGGGAAAACAAAACATTGTATCAAATCAAGGCAAAATGAAAACCAAACCTTGATTTACAAGAAAATTTTAGATCTCTCCCAGAAAAGTAAATGCCGGTCTTCTATATCCGTTTATGTTTGAAATGGTTACAGTTTCGAGGAATCATGCTATCGATGCAAGTGCGGTACATTGGAAATTTATGCATAAAATATGTAAAAAGATGAAAAGAATAACAAGAATCATACTTGACTACAGTAGCTACATTTTACAATTTTACAGTAGTTACATTTTACAAGCCTTAACAGACAATTCACCACGATCTACGTAGGACCCCGCTCCATGGACCAGGCACTGTTTGCAAACGAATGCCTTAGTTCCCATCAGTTTAAATGTTAAATTTTCTACGTAAAAGTCATCATCGCTAGAATTTAAAAGAGAAGAATTTATATTTGGAAACAAAAAGTCTAGGTGGAAGTTGAATATACAAATATGGACATAACTGAATTTTATGTTGGTCTGACTCATGGATAGGCACATACAAGACAAACCGGAAAGTAGTGATGTCCAGAAAATGGAAAAAAAAATTGTGTAAATGACGAGGTGGGAGAAAAGAGAGGTGGCGAGAATAATACTAGAACTTATTTATGATAAAACTTCATGCAGATTTTTTATTTAAATATAAATTATATCCACTGCTCGAATTGCATTAGCGTAAATGTGCATGCATGCGCGCGTGCGTGCGTGTCAGTGCGTGTGAACATCAACTGTTTTCTTTTTTTTATATTAATTTAGTAAATATGTAAATTACATTAAACTGCGACTCATCTAAGGGAATTCAGAATTATGAACCTTTCTTCCATCCCAGTAATATTTGACAGGTAGATGGCTGTTATAATGTTTCCACGTCGTCTTTGTGGTTTCTTCTTAAACTGAATACTTTGTCGACAATTTGATTAAACTATTTGACGAAATTTAAATTACATTAAAGATGCATTTTAGAAAATGACCACGTGTATCTGATTATTAGGGTTCCTCCTATTTTAACGTCATGACGTCACAAACTTCTTACTTTTATAAGTTGTAAGAAAATGGTTTCCTCAGTATTTGGAAAACTCCAAGTACTAATATAATGAAGTCACTTATATATATATATATATATATATATATATATATATATATATATATATATATATATATATATATATATATATATATATATATATATATATATATATACACACACACACACACACCTCATTGTGTGCACTATGAAAATTGACATTGTTTGAAAAAGAATATAAAAAGATGACGTTTCTCAGGGAGCGTCCCACACCAATTTATTGATGTATTAGGAGGAAAGAAGATTTAGCTGATGAAATTGGTGGCTAGGAAATATGTCCTGATCACAATCAAGAAAAGTTGGAAAGCGAACATGCTTGGTTGATTATTCTTTTCCCTTTTATTTAGTTTTCATGTGCATTGATCATATAATTTTTAATTTATGTAAATTACAAAGTAATTGTTTTAAAAAAAATTGAAATGTGAAATTCAGTTTCTGTAACGGCTGATAAATGGTCTCTACGTTATTATACTTTCATAAATGCTAATTACTATTTAGATACACACACACACGCACGCACGCACGCACGCACACACATATGTATACATACATACATACATACATACATACGTACGTACGTACGTACGTACGTGCGTGCGTGCGTGCGTGCGTGCGTGCGTGCGTGCGTGCGTGCGTGCGTGCGTGCGTGCGTACGTACGTACGTACGTACGTACGTACATACATACATACATACATACATACATACATACATACATACATACATACATACATACATACATACATACATACATACATACATACATACATACATACATACATAGAGAGAGAAAGATGGTGGGGAGGGTTGGGGAGGTATGCGAGGGAGGTAGAGGGCATATGAATATAAACTTTTAAGTTATAGCTACTGCAATTTATGTTTCGAAAGAATTTAAGAAATGAATGTTGCAAATAAATAAAAATAGAAATCTCTGTTGGCGTTTCTATATCGACTTAAGATAGTTTATCAAACAGACATTAATTTATCCGCATGTTTTTATTCCGCATACCTGATGTACCATAAGTACATCGCTCCAGCGGAGACGATCGACAAATACATATATACTACAATCCTAAAAGTACAACAGCTATCAAAAGTATCAATGAATCTAAGAGGAAAATGTGAGGCGGAAAAAATTAAATTAAATTCACTGAAATAAATGAATGGTTAATAAGTGTATTCCAACGCGTTGAAAGCAAATTAGGTAAATCAGTTTGATGACTATTAGTAGCAAGATATTTTATATATACAAGTATATACAAATTAAAAACAGGAACATATACAAGTACATTTTCACAATGATGGGCATTGTCACAAAATAAGCTTTGGACCGAGGTATCGAATGCAAAAAGGAAGATGATACACACGATACGTTGAGAGAAAACTTATGGAGAAAAAAAAACGTAGAGATACAATTGGTTGAGTTTACTCGTTTTACAATGTTGAGAAGCTACTGGAAAAGCAAATAATTTAAAATTACGCAACGATACTTTAAAGACTAGAATGTGAAAATATTTGATTTAAAAATAAACCACAAAATGGTTTGACATTTTACCAGATCTAACCGAGTCATACGATAGTACTCATCGCATGCCTGTTTAAAGAAGTGAAAAATAAAATCGATCATATCTATGGACGGATTTTTTTGGGGTTACACACCAATGATAATTTTGTAATTCTTGAATTTAAAATGGTTATAACCATGAAAGAGAAACAGTCTTGAAAATAGCAATATGTCCTAACTTTACTTAGGGAATACTAAAACTTCGGCTAGTAATGTTCCGCGATCCAGTAACCACAAACTGTGACAATTGATAGGGGGAGAAATAGGCATGATTTTCGAACAATGTTATCTCTATGCGACAAAAAAGATAGCATATACACGATAGAAAGGATTCTAAAAATTAAACCAATGAATAGTGAAATTATATAGTGATAAATTGGAAAGTATTTCATAAATCGCCTAATAGCAGGGAGTTAGCTGAAAACATAAGACACTGAAATAAATGGAGAACGAATAATACATACATTGCTATGTAAAGGAACACGGAAAGATTGCGTTTCTTAAACTAAGGAATGTATAGAAAGTGGTTTGGAAATGGTGAAAAAGATCATGAATCATTTAAAATATAAATGATATGCAAGATACCGGAGTCTTCAAATAATGAACTACAAGTCTTCATTTATAAACTGAGGTATTTCATATTCTTTAAGATTTCATATTCTTTAAGATTTCATATTCTTTAAGATTTTAAAGTAGAGCAATCGTACCAAATATACAATCAGTAGTTCACTTTTCATGACAAATCTTAATTATGCGCAATTGAATTCGTCCATAAAACCTGAAATCAGAAGGAATTATCACAAAACCGACAACATTGAGTTGATATGGGAGACGTTCAAGAACCATATGGATGTAACATATCTGGTACAGTCTGAACAGTGTGCAGATATACAGATTTTGAAACTCCATTTTTTCCTCAAAAATTCATTTTGCACTTAGTAGGAACAACTTGTCAGAGTCAACATGTATCGCGAGTAAGGACAGTTGTAAAAATGCAACAGATAAAATCTGATAGAGAAAATTTTAAGTGAAATACAAACTTCCAGAAACATATATTTTGTTTTAAAAATCCCACTTCAATGAAACTGGTATTGCGGTTAAAAATGTAAGACACACACACACACACACACACACACACACACACACACACACACACACACACACACACACACACACACATACATACATACATACATACATACATACATACATACATACATACATACATACATACATACATACATACATACATACATATGTGTGTATATATATATACACACACACACACACACGCACGCATGCATGCATACATACATACATACATACATACATACATACATACATACATACATACATACATACATACATACATATGTGTGTGTATATATATATGTATGCATATATATATATATATATATATATATATATATATATATATATATATATATATATGTATATATATATATATATATATATATATATATATATATATATATATATATATATATATATATATATATATATATATAGAGAGAGAGAGAGAGAGAGAGAGAGAGAGAGAGACAGACAGACAGACAGACAGAGAGTGAGAGAGAGGTTAACAGATAAATACATACGAATGTGGTAACCAGCAATTGACGCTCAAAATGTATATACACGAAAAACAATTTATATGAAAAGTAAATGTGGGAATTGTTTAACGCATTAAATTTCAAGTCTGAAAATAAACTTAGCTACGTTAATTCATAGACTAAGATACAACACATATTTCGGATACTCGCATTTTATGGACTACGGTGCTAAATAAACTTCTTTGGCATGGGCATCAAGTTCAGAAGACAAACGAACGTAGCACGATGCCCGTGTTTCACGATTCAATTTAGCACAATAAATTGCAAAAGGTAGTCTAACCAAATAAAAAGACCAAATACAAAATAGTTCCTAAATTTACCATGATAGTTATGCGCTACACTATAAGTTGTTAAGTATTGTTGATAAATACACTTTTCAGTTTGTCGGTGAAGACTCGGTGAAAAGATATGAATCGGACTGCCGGATGAGATTTCGTGGTTGTGGGACTTCCTACAGACATGTAATAGACAAACAATTAGCAGAATTCGTCAAATCATCAGGCAGATTTAATATGTATTTTCATATGCTAAATTTGTTCTCTGAGTGTAAAGTACCTTTCCCAGATTATTGCATATTCAAATCAGAAACCATGGCGTAGATATGGTACTAAATAATTTTCTCTCCAACAGTTAAAAATGTCACAGTATTACTGGTGAGAGTGACAGACAGACAGACAGGCAGACGAACATACATGCATACATACATACAGACATACAGACAGACAGATGGACGGATGGACAACATTTGATTGATAAATATCCAGACGAATACGAAACTGTACACGAAAGTTATGAGGAGCGCACAGTTTGTTGGGTGCTTACAACTCTGGTCAATCACTAAGCAGCAGAAAGAAGCAAGACTAAGTTTTGTAAAACATAGCAAATAATTCAATTATAATAGTTATAATTTAAAATGTGAGAGGAACTTACAATGATTTGAAGTAAATAAAAATAGTTCTTATAAAGTTCTATGAAAATACAAAAGATTGAAAAGTTACGTATAAATTTCAAAACCGGAGATGTTCGGGTCTTCCAAGAATCGTGAGGTCAAAATGGGGTTGTCCAGGACTCCTTTGAATAATTCAAAATAATTCCAAGATAACATTCTAGCCCACTGAGCACATTCTTTTGCCACTGAACGGTACAAACAGATGTTTTTGTCTCAGAATATATTTAAGTACAAAATGATGCAAGTCCGCAGACTTGATGTTGCAATAGGAATATAAAAAAATAAGATTTACTCCCAGAATAGGAATATATATTGAATGCTCGGTTCGCACCTTCTATTACATATACAAAAATTTGATAAAATCATGTACCAGGAATTATGGAAATGTAGATATACATAGCACAAGCGTAGCTATTCATGTAGATATGCATAACACAAGCGTAGCTATTTATGTAGATATGCATAACACAAGCGTAGCTATTCATGTAGATATACATAACACAAGCGTAGCTATTCATGTAGATATGCATAACACAAGCGTAGCTATTCATGTAGATATGCATAACACAAGCGTAGCTATTCATGTATATATACATAACACAAGCGTAGCTATTCATGTAGATATGCATAACACAAGCGTAGCTATTCATGTAGATATGCATAACACAAGCGTAGCTATTCATGTAGATATGCATAACACAAGCGTAGCTATTCATGTATATATACATAACACAAGCGTAGCTATTCATGTAGATATGCATAACATAAGCATAGCTATTCATGTAGATATGCATAACACAAGCGTAGCTATTCATGTAGATATACATAACACAAGCGTAGCTATTCGTATGCAGCAGGTATTATTGAGTAATTTTAAAAAAAAATGGTTTCTTACAAAATGTATTCCATAGCAGCCAAAGACTAGCCTCCTGGCTGGAATTAGCCATTCAGCAAGATTATAACGGATTTATTGTATGAGAGGAGTATCTCGATTTAATAAATGTATATGGTTTTATGTAATCTACATATTAGATTACCATCATTTCCCCGACTATCTTTATCCATTTTTCTGCGATATGTTTCAATGTATGTATGAGGCTTGGTGCTAATTCCACCTCATTCTTCTCTCAATCATTAGCAACATGGCAAGGTCTAATTTCAGCACACAACATGTCTACGGATGTGTCATGAGCTAATGCTGATACGCCATAAAAGCGTGCAGGAATAAGATTGTTACTTTTAATAAAGAAATTAAAAAATCTCCAATGATGCCGAATTGCATCAATGTCTCTTTCTTCACGGATTAGTCATGTTGCTCACTGACATTTAAATCTTGATGTGTTTCATGACAGTCTGGCAGTCATCATTTGACACATTTGAATAATAAAGAAACTAGACTTTGGTATTGGCGACATACCCTCGTTAATTTACAGTTTTCGATACTAGTGTATTCTTGTCGGTTCATGTCTTTTCTAAAATACCTAGGCCGTATGTTTGACACTTATTTGCATGTTTTATTTCATTTTGCAGATCTGAAAATTTTAGTCAGCTACTTAAAAGAATCAAAAGCTATATATACATCTAAATGAACTAATAACTGTTATTTTCTGTCCTTCTGTTAGGAACCTATTAATTTTAAAATCTTTGATGAGTAAAATATTATTCACGTCATAACTCAGTATAATTTTGATTATCTCTTCATCTGCATAATTCTTACTAACATCTTGAAGAAGAGATGACTGTCGTAAGCTGTAAAAATTAGCTATGGAGATAAAATCAAGCCAAACACTTATCGAGATATGTTTCTCTAAAATCTGGCAGTTGTGACAAACAAAAAATACATGGTAATAGGCGTTAATCATTTAGAATAAAAATGGCACAAATACGCTTAGAGGAGGCAGTACTATCATATCTTCAAGTTTTTATCATACATTTTCAGGTCATGTGCATCTAATTCTAGATGACGCTATAAGAATAAATAAACAAATAAATAAACAATTAAATAAATAAACAAATAAATACATAAATATTCTTCAACATTTCAGAGAGACTTATATTCCTAATATTGTATATATTGCTAATTATTTGGTTACCTTCTAGTCCCAAAATTGATAATGGAATCTTTGTGTCTGAGGAAATTCATCTTTAAAATCAATATCTCTCGCATTTTGTGCTATTGAAGAAGAAAAATACCAAACCAACTGCAAACAACAGCTTACGAATCGAAGGTGCCCATGTTACTCAACCAGTTTACTCAAATGATTTTAAATTCTCCAAAATGTTACCAGTAAATGTCATTGGAGACAGTTTGCGATCTGGATTAATATGGGCAATACTACATAATAACCCAAAACTTTATACTTTTTCAGTTTGAAAATGCATTGACCCAAATTTCTGAGTAATAGGACATGTATTTAGGACAATTTAGTACATAAATTCGTCGCCACCTTTATATAATTTAAATCAACATGAAAATAAAGAAAGAAACCCTTGTTCTTTGTAATAAAAGCTTTTCCATTTGGTTAAGCTCGTTTGTAATAATCCCATTATCTGTTAATGTTGACCGGTTTAAGTAAGCACCAATGTTTCAAACATCGACTTAGACTAACGAAGAGCGGTAAACCATAAAGGTGACACATGACGTCAGTTATCATCGCTATAGCGATAAAACTTCTGACACAAGAAAAAAATTAAAAACTAAATTCATAAGATCGTCTTGAAATGTACCAAAATAAGACTCTTCTTTAACGCAGTTTAAATCCAGTGATCGAATTCTTATCACACACATCGACCAATTTCGAAGGCCAGTCTGTAGGCATGTAACCAGATAAAGCATCAAACACGTTGTCTTGCCGGTGTATATATGTAATTGTTTAAAAACAAATACAGACACAATACTTTTGCTGTTAGTTTTTGTTGTTCTTCTTCTTCTTGCTTTCACATATGTTTAAGCAATCTTACAGAGATTTTGCAGCAGAGAAAAGTTCAACGATATTTGAATGGAAGGGAAAGGTTAAGGTTATTTAGGTGTACATAAATGACATTGAGACGGAAATTACGTACAATAATGGAGCAACAAACACGAGTCTAGGGAATAAAAAGCTTCTAACAACTTAGTTTCTAACATGGATCTTTAGATCTTACTAACCTTCAGGTAAGAGAATTGTCGTGCTCTTCGTTAACAGTTGTTTCTTGAACGAAACCAATTTTCGAAATTTGCAATTTCACGGCATTGACATCGATGATATATTCATTTCTCGCGGTATTTATATGTGGCAGAAACTTTTGAAAGTTGGAATGATATTTAATTTATCATGTTGTGTAGTTTGGAATCAATACCAAGAAATCTACATACAAGTGAGACAGCTTGTTAGGTACATTAATGGACATAAATATCTACATATTATTAGAGCGACAAATATGTAAAGTCGACAAAAGCCAAGACCAAACACATCACTCAATGTTATTATCACTACTTTGCCCCACGCCTCCTCCCCCCCCCCCAAAAAAAAAAATATATTAGAGTTTCAGTACGTTCGATAGCATTTCCTTTGTTTTCTCTGTTTGTTTTAATTTAAAAAAAAATAGCTAGAAAACGTTTTTTGCTGCATATCTGTCTGTCTGTCTGTCTGTCTGTCTGTCTGTCTGCCTGCCTGCCTGCCTGCATGCATGCATGCATGCATGCATGCATGTATGTATGTATGTATGTATGTATGTATGTATGTATGTATGTATGTATGTATGTATGTATGTATGTATGTATGTATGTATGTATGTATTCTTGTCGTGATGCAACTGTAAATTGTCAAATCTTCCGGCAAATAACGCCAGAAGGATCTTACGCAAAAAGCGATTCAGCAACCAATGAATTATAGCACAACAAACATAGAAAAACAACAATAGTTTTTAAATTATTGCAATATTAAAATTTAATTTCGTATTTGATTCTTTTTTTTTATCCCTGTTATCATTTTTTGTCCTTTAATCCCTATCACCAAAGAATGCTCTCTCTTTTATAGTCAGCTGGTTGGCATGGAAGAAATTCCACAAACCCTTAAGCAGAACGATGTTTCTGAACGAAACCAATTAGTATCTGGGATATAAAAAGAAAACAGTATTGTTTACACAGAGAAAGAAATATTTTAAAATTCTTTCAAGCCTACTTGAAGCCGTAATTTTCTAATAGATATTCTTTCGAAATTTTATGTGTGATAATACTCTCATCAGTAAATTGAATTGATTATATTCTCTCAATGATCTTTTCAGAAAAATCGTAATCTTAGGTAAACTTTAATCAATATTCTAGCCTAAAATTATTTTCAAATCTTATATAATATATCTCCTTGGTACTGGTATTATTGTCACTGAAATAGCCTGGATCACAACGCTTCTAAATCAACGAGATGGCATACTAAAATGGCAATATTCTGATTATCCAATTTGAAAAGGAAGCGAATTATTGTATAATATTTCGTAATTGCTTTTCTTCAACAGTTGACATTGGTCACATTTTAGATGTGTGTGTATGCTTTAAGTGTTATATATCCCTACCACCCGCAACTAATTTTAGTCTGATTTATCTTCTTAGTAGAAATCAGGAGACGTGTACCGCTATCACCCCTTCATCATATCACATTATTCATATCAGTAGAAATCAGGAGACGTGTACCCTATCACCCCTTCATCATATCACATTATTCATATCAGTAGAAATCAGGAGACGTGTACCCTATCACCCCTTCATCATAGCACATTATTCATATCAGTATAAATCAGGAGACGTGTCCTTTGCCTCTCTTTTGGCACCATATACCCGTACGACTCCTTTATCATAATCAAGTATTTGTTAATATCATTGAAAATAATAACATTGTGTAGAAAACTGGATGCCTGAGAATTTAGTGAAGGTTAGTCCTGTTTATTTGTATCCAATTTCAACATGAAGTACACTCTAACTAATCTTACTCTTCAACGCCCCACCCCACCGTCACCACTCTCTCACACACACAACACATGCACATACATACATGAGCACAACGTATATATATATATATATATATATATATATATATATATATATATATATATATATATATATATATATATATATATATATATATATATATATATATATATATATAGTGTGATGAAATGATATGCTATTATATTCGAATATATATAGATATATATATATATATATATATATATATATATATATATATATATATATATATATATATATATTCTCGAATATAATAGCATATCATTTCATCATACTGAAGACATGGTTACATGATGAATTAAAAGAACCGGTGTTTCGGACAATTAGTTCGATATGGTACTCGATTTCCACACTTTACAGCATTTATTTATAAAGCATTTTTAAAAATGTTTATATCATACAAACATTTACTGCCTTTCATGTTTTAATGTAAGTGAAATAAAACGAAAGTTATTTTTCCGAACGTTAATTTGTCGACACTTTGTAATACGTGAGCAAAGGCTTTTATCAAGGAAATTAACTCATAGGTAGAAAATCATTTAAGCGTAAACATGCGTATCAGTCTTGCCTTCTCCGAATGCGTTGGTCGCGGAAACAAAATATATTCACTGCCCTGCACATACTGTTTGAAAAAAAACAACATTAATTATATTCGAAATGCTTAAGTACCGTAACAATTTAAACAGAAAAGAGCGGACTTGTGACATAAAATTTCAGTGATTCCTAAAATTAAAATCTTTTGGAACTACACATGTCTGGGTATGTGCAATGTAAGTATTCTCATTTGCAATATCTCTAACAAACTTTCGTATTATAATTTTAATTTAATCTTTTATTTAAGTTAAAATTTAAAACAGAGTAAAACACATCATTTAATTATTGCACAACTAAAGAATAGATATATGTCTGGTGCATACCTTAACATATTTGTTTTCATTTCTAGAAATTAGTTAAAGTTTTGCTCCTAGGGTGGTAGATAGCATTTTAGGACACAAGGGTTCAGTTCACATCCTATTGCATCATATATAATGTTACAACCGTATATCTGACATCGTCGTATGTTAGGAGTCAAAATATTTCGAGTCTGTTTGACCGTAACTAAATTTAATATTGCTCTCTGGATAGGCATGTATACAATTATACATGTATATGGCTGACAGGTATCCATGTACAAACGTATACATGTATATGACTGACAGGTATCCATGTACAAAAGTATACATGTATATGGATGACAGCGAAGCAGGACGTTTTGGCGCGACCGGTTTGGCGCCGGCCGTTTTGGCACGGGCCAGTTTGGCTCCGGCCACTTTGGCGCCGAGCTATGGTTATTCCTGTTGAGAGGTAACCTTACATTAGTGGAGCAGGTGAGGACCACATTTATTAGCTCAGCAATCAAAGAGATGTAGTGTGTATTGTGTAAGTGAAATATAATGTAAAAAATAAAAGTAAATTCCAATGATCGGCCTGTGTGTTATTAAAATAACTTTAACTAAAACTATAAGGGAAACATAAAAGTGAAAAGTTCTTGATTTGTAAATTTTATTCAAACAGTAACATAGCTAATAGGTCTGAAAGCTGATGCATTTTTCCTCACATCATTCACAGTCTTGTCCACTTCTGCTTATGCAACATCACTCACATGATTATGTGTATTCATCAGTAGAATGAATTGGCCGTCATCTGCAGTTGTGTGAAGACGGGCTTTATATTCGTTTTTCAGCTCGCATCGCCAAAACGTTTTAAGCTTGTCGGCATTGTATTTATCAAAATCGTATTGATATCCATCGTGAACATACCTTTTTTGACCACGCTACGATTTCATAACGCTCATTTCCGAAAAAATATTTTACGTTATTACATTCAACAGCACACTTATATAAACAAACAACTATATAGACGTGGGCTTAAGCCTGAATGGCTTAATCTTTAATCCTTTGTGTGGGATTCTTTTACCTTATCATAGCTTTCATTTTCAAATATGAATAACACGTCAGACATCAAAAGGTTAAATTGTTAATCCTTACGTGGTCAGGACTCACAGGACAATATACCAATAGAGTCAATTATCTTAAGTGTCCGGCTTATATTGTTATTTTCTAATTCTTTCGTAAATGCGGACATAGCCTCTTATTATCTTAAGGATAATGTGTAATATTTTGATGTTAATCCTCTTGTTGGTGCCAAAACGTCCGGCGCCAAAACGTCCAACGTCAAAACCGGCCGGCGCTAAACCGGCGGCGCCAAAACGTCACGGACTGGGCTGACAGGTATCCATGTACAAAAGTATACATGTATATGGCTTACAGGTATCCATGTACAAACATACATGTATATGGCTGACAGATATCTATGTACAAACGTATTTGGCTGACGGGTATCCATGTGAAAACGTATACATGCATATTGCAGACAGTGCAGAGGAAATCTGAAACTTCGAAAATTCAAAGTTTCATTTCTCTCTTAAATAAATGAATACCATCAAGAGTTAGATTTGCTTCTGACATTTAATATTTGAGGAATATTCTTCGTTCTCAATGAACGGATCATTTTCAGTGATGGAAGTTAATGCTTATAACATCAATGTCATTAGCTTCTGCTATAGATGTAATCAGGTTACATAAGCGATACCATCCGTTTGAATATATACCTGACGGAGAAACAGGATATTAATTTGTTTACACTGAAAAATAGAAGCATATCATTAATTAAATTATAGACATTGCCACACACCGATACACATATATCACATTGTACCGATACACATATATTCCATTGCATCGATACATATATATCACATTGCACCAATACATATAACACTATCAGTATATCGCAGGTATTGCATAACTATATCAATATATCATCCATAAAAACACATATATTGCCATGCACTGATACATATAACAATGTCAGGATATCATCTTTGAAACCACATACATTGCAATACATTGATACTGAACATACACTTTTAAAACGACGAATACATTAGTATACATTATATACATATATAAACTGTAATAAGGATTAGAGAAACAGTGCTAGAGCTGTAAATATTCCATTTAGATAAATTTATTACAGACTTACCCAACATGGTCAAGTTGATAAATTATTTTGTAACAGTGTGTAAGTGAATCTAAATACAACGCATTGTATGAACATTTATTGGGTTTATCTTCATTTAGTATTTCAAAACATTAGATATGAAATGTCTTTTTGTTGACACCGTGTCTTAAGAATGACACACACACACACACACATATATATATATATATATATATATATATATATATATATATATATATATATATATATATATATATATATATATATATATATATATATATATATATATATATATATATATATATACATACATACATACATACATACATACATACATACATACATACATACATACATACATACATACATACATACATACATACATACATACATACATACATACATACATACATACTTCAAATTGATATTTCTTATTCAATACAAGCCAAATTGGTCAGAAACTTCACGAAAGATATAAAAGCACATGATTCGGAAAAATGAAGCCATTGCAAAAACCGACCGGCTACAAGACCAAATCGACACAAATGCAAACAGTATACAAATCTGTCTGAGACTGAAGTAAGCACAGATTAAAAGCAATAAAATTAAAGCCAGAGGTCAATCAAAATATAATGAAAGTTTAAAATCCCAAGCATTGTCCTTTTTACCACATTGTAATTTAAGTCATTATTAAACATACTCACAATTTCTAGGAACACTTGGTTCTATGTAACACATACTTGTAGGTAACACGTAGTTGAAAACAGTGTTCGTATTCAACCTTTCATCTGACGAGGAAGTTAGACTCACAATAAGTACAATTAATTGCCCTTTTATTTTAAATATTTTAATACAGTAAACAGTGGGTGAGTTTTGATGATGAACAATTCTAAGACCACAGACAGTCAGCATTGTTTCTCAGATTTAAGAGGCATCCAATAATTCGCTTTTGCGTTTCATAATTTACTTTCTAGCTGTCCTTGCCATTCGACCACCAGACATGCCCTTTCATACGTCCGTCAGAAAAACACAAGCATTGATATATAACCTGCCAAGCCCTAGAAGGGTATTAAGTGTAATTTCCAGCCAAATTCAATAATTTCCATACTGAAAAACGAGAGTTGCGTTCCAGCGCTAGAATTCTGAAAGAGAGTAACGTCTGATTCGGGCCAACCCTCAAGCAAAAATCGCTTTTAAGGTAGTAATTTCGCATTGATTGTTCTAGGCTAATTTAAGACAGGATACCAGAAGTAATTCCATCTTTTTCTGCTCAACAAACCCAGTAACAGCAGACAACATTAAAGATCGTGACTTTAACGGTTACCAATGGCAATCCGTCGCATTACTGGTCGATTGTCGGCAAGATTTGGAATACGATTGTGTCGGGAAACACAAACTGTGGTCACACGCGATAAATTGGCACAGCGATATAAGGCTTGTTTAGGGATTCTGTCTACAAATCTCTTAAAATATTAGCATTTTTTTAAGCATCTGTTTTTTATTTATAACACTAGTAATACTTTCTGATAAATATTGGTGTTTCTTATGTTTCATTTAGGATTAAAAGGACATCACAAAAATAAAGAAGTATCATTATGCTTAAAATATAATACATAAAACATAAGGCCTAACATTTCTCATTTGTACAGACTGCAACTTAAATGTCTTTACCCTAAACTATTCCATCACCTCTAAGTATGCGATATTTACAAAATGAAAAGCATTAGTAGACAACATTCACATACAAGTTTCGCATGACGAGAGTAAGAAAACGGACCCTTATCATCTTGTAAAGATGTGCTTTCAACATTGATTTGTAATTATTAATATGGATTGGTATTGATTTGCATTGATTTATATTGATTTTCACGGATTTGTATTTATTGCCCCATGAACAGCACATATTCATATAACATAGGTTCTGTTCAAGTGGCTTCATCATAAACGGTGTGGCATCTTATGAACGTTTTAAGCAAAGCAATGAAAAAAAGCATGACATGTTTCTAAAATGTTTTTTGTTAAAAGTTTACATATACATAACTGTAAAGGAATTATCGCCAGGTGTTTATTTCCTTCTGTCTGAAGAATATAATAAGATCAGCTGTCATTCATTTTTTGAACTGACCTTTTTATATAAAATGTCTTGACTTTGTTTTTAATGACGCTTGCAAAAATGTGATTTTCTACATTTAATGAGTAATACATGCGAGGACGTAAATGGTACAAGTAATGCATAGTACATGTAAAGTTGTCAATTCTAGACATAATGCCTAGCACATGTGATAATGTCAATTCGAGACGTAACGCCTAGCACATGTGACAACATCAATCCTAGACGTAATGCATTGTACATGTGAAGTTGTCAGTTCGAGATGTATTGCCTTATACATGTGAGAATGTAAATTGGTAATGTCATGCGTAGTATAAGTTAGTCTTCAATTTGTACACATCAAGATATACATTTTTCACGTGATGCTTGATACATGTGACAATGTCAATTCTAGACGTAACGTCTAGTACATATTATGGTGTCAATTCTAGATGTAATACGTGATGCCTTATGCTTGTGAGGATGTCAATTCTAAAAGTAATACTTATTACATGTGAAGATGCCAATTTTAGACTTAATGTCATGTACGTATGAAGATGTCAATTTTAAACGTAACGCCTATACGTGTGATGATGTCAATTCGAGACTTAATGCCTAGTACATATGACAGAGTAACTCCTAGACATAATGCCTAGTAGATGTGAATGTGTCGATTCTAGACGTAATGCCTAGTACATGTGATGTCAATTCTAGACGTAATGCCTATACGTGTGATGATGTCAATTCGAGGCTTAATGCCTAGTACATATGACAGAGTAACTCCTAGACATAATGCCTAGTAGATGTGAATGTGTGTCAATTCTAGACGTAATGCTTTGTACATGTGATGTCAATTCTAGACGTAATGCCTGGTTCATGTGAAAATGTGAATTGTAGACGTAATGCCAAGCACATGTGACAATGTCAATTCTAAACGTAATGCCTAGTACATTTGATGATTTAATTATCGACGTAATGCTTGGTAAATGTTAATATGTCAATTCTAGACGTAATGCCTAGCACATGTGACATTTGTCAATCCCTGACGTATTGAGATGTATATTGCTTATACATGTAAGAATGTAAATTGTAGACGTAATGCCTAGTAAGCGTTAGTCTTGAATCCGAGACGTAATACATTATACACATCAAGATATACATTTTAAACTTAATGCTTAGTACATGTTACAATGTCAATTCGAGACGTAAATTTTATTTATTAGTTCGTCAATTCTAGACGTAAGACGCGATGCCTATAGCGTGTATGTCAATTCTAGACGTAATGCTTAGTACGCGTGAGAATGTCATTTCGAGACAAAATGCATTGTAAGTGCGAGGATGTTAATTTTATACATAATGCACTTTTAAAAGATGTGTTACGTGCTTAGGCTCGAATAAACAGTAACATAGAAGAGTGAAAATAACAAGCTTGTAAAACTTAATAAACAATTTATTGAGTACAAATATTTTTCAGAAAAGAAAAATAAACTTACGGTTTTTAGAATCAATTCCAAAATTAATCCAAAAAATAATTCAAAATATTATCCACTAGTGAAATTGCAAAAGTCCTGGTAATAAAATGTCCAAAAAATTCTAAGTTCGAATTCCAGCGAAGTATCCAATATGGAAGACGATGTTACTTGATGAAGTCAGTTCTTGTTGATACAATTTCTATGAGCACATATTCTTTTCCAGATAAATAACAAAATAAATCATCTTGAATCCAAACGAATTTAAATAATGTCCAATACAAGGTAACTCAAAACGACACAACTTAATATTCTAACAGCCCAATTCTTCTACTGAATAGCTCGCTCCAAATATATATATATATATATATATATATATATATATATATATATATATATATATATATATATATATATATATATATATATATATATATATAACATCAATATCCTCACTATGTTAACTATTAACATCAATTTCCTCGCTATGTTAAATATGAACATCAATATCCTCACTAAGTTAAATTTTAACATCAATATCCTCGCTATGTTAAATTTTAACATCAATATCCTCACAATGTTAAATTTTAACATCAATATCCTCACAATGTTAAATTTTAACATCAATATCCTCACAATGTTAAATTTTAACATCAATATCCTCACAATGTTAAATTTGAACATAAATTTCCTCACTATGTTAAATTTTAGCATCAATATCCTCACCATGTTATGTATGACTATCAATAAAAATATATATATATTATTTAAGACCGTCAATGTTGTTATGTTAAGCTTTAAAATTATTCAATCACAGATCACAACTGTCAGGAAACGAAATTGAATCAAGATCAAATTTTATTATTCATTTTCTTAATTAAACATGAAAGTATTATCATGAAAAGGACATAGATCCGTGAGTGAACTCAAATAACCGTATTTTGTTGATAACATTTTACACCTTGATTGAATGATATTGAAGTTTACATGATGACATGATGATGTGTATGTTTTTAACTTCAATACCATTAAATATTTTGCAGTTCTAACTCTTTTAAGAGTTGATGTCAATGTAACTTTGTTAATATGACGTCATGCAAAATGTCGAAATAGTTTATTACACATAATATTTGACATTATCACTTTGAAAAGCAATATGACAGGCTAAAGCGATAAACTTAAAATCAGTCTTTTTATATAAATATGACAAATTTGACAAATTTACATAGCTTCTACAATTTGTCAATCTTTGATTATAATTTTTGTTTATTCGAATCATTGATAATTAGAAGAAAAAAATAGGTCTAGGAAAAAATTTATGACAATACGATGAACAAACAAATCGTTGTAAACTTACGATAACGACGATACTAAAATAACTTGAAATTGTGAATATGGTCTAACTCATTAAGGTAATGAAAACGACGGTAAAATCGTAAATACAAAAAATAAACAAAACTGCATTTAGTGAAGAAAAGAAGGAGTAACATCCCTGAACTTTTATTCATAAATGACAGAGTATAAACTTTATTTTATTTTCTTTTGCTAAGACTCTGTGTGTCTTTGTGTGTGTCTGTGTGTGTGTCTGTATGCGTGTTTGTTTGTGTACACATATATTGTTATCTATATTCTTTCTTCTACATTAACGTTAAATAGACTGAATGCATTTAAGAATGTTTTTTTATATTGTAATGTTTTCATTTTGGTCCTTTATAACGGATGACTATTGATCACATTTAACTACATCCCCACATTCGTTATATTCTCAATGCACATCCCTTATCTGCGAATCCCGAAATTTCGGAATAGTTCTCTTGGAAGTTGACAAGTTTTAGATGAATACTGTTTATCATGATTTAATCGTTTAGCACATACTTTAAGTACGCTGATGAGGATGAGGATGAGGATGAGAGATGACACTGGTAACCTTAACCATTATGACTGAATGAGAGATGACATTAAGAGTTTTAAAAAACTCAATTTTGTACTTAATGAGCTTCTGATACTGCTATTATGAGACAAACTTTTAAAATAGAATACTACATATTTGAGTAACATATAGCATATTTTTAATTGCTGATTTTTAAATGATCAGAAAATATATATTACAGTTTGTCATCGCACGCACAAAAACTAGGTATTCAGCGTCTAACCATCATATCTTATGACCATACAGTGTGTGTGTGTGTGTGTGTGTGTGTGTGTGTGTGTGTGTGTGTGTATGTGTGTGTTTCAAAGCTTTTAAATATCAGTCTAAATTTCTTAAATGTTTCGACACAAAAGTGACCTGACCTTTTTTATTAACTCTTGATTGAGCAAGTCCAATCTCAACCATGGTAGAGCCATGAATATGGCGGCACCACGTCGTTCAACCTAAATTAGAACCGTGCATTTACTCAAAACGGCCGTGAAAAGTACTTTGTTGCACGCAGGAAGGGGCGATTCACAGTTACCGTTCTATACAATAGTATCGACAATATTAACACTCATACGACTCCATTAGTCAAGTACTTCCTATTGATCAAACGGCGTTCGGCATCATCACATTGTATTTTAGCAACTTACAAGTACTCCACATGATTTGTCAGAATGACTTGGAAAAATAAACATTTCATCTCGGGACTTGAGAGATTAAAATCCAGTTTATCCACATAAGTTGCTTTCTACGCAAGCGATTTGGCAGTCTGTAAATGAAGAGGACAGATGAAGACATCGTCAAGTAGACTAATATTCACTCATACCACTGAGTATGCTCGTGACCTGTGCGTTTTGTTTCCTGAAAATTATCAAAAATGAAACGTTTACTACTTCCATGAAATATAGTATTTCGCATCATGTTATTATCTCTGCTTCATCGAATACTTTTCATATTTTCATTGTCATTGAATCCGTAATATAATTTACAAGTTATCAAACGTTTTACTTTGCAAAGCTAATGATAATAATAACACCCATTCTGTGTGCTTCACTCGAGTAGCTGAACGCAACCAGAACAGGGGAATGCTGCATATTTACGCATTCTTCTACGACGCAAGGACGATCTATTGGCCATATCAGCACATAGAAAGATCTAATGAATACATAATAGGATCGTTGTAAAATTAAGACATTTTTAAAAATGACTAATTAATGTTACCAATATTTCCTTCAATATTAGAAATAATACAAAACCGCTTTACTACCTACACCATAGTTGATATTTTTATATGTATGTATTGCAGAGTGTAAAAAAAAAATACATTTTGTATTACTCTGCTTTCTCAAAACAAAATGGCGGAGAAATATTTACTCAGTCGGAATATAGTATGTTAAAAGGCTATTCTTACGATATATACTTCATAGTTAATCTAAATATAGATTGCTTTATATATTATAGTTTGCATATATACATACTGCATATATCACGTGTTGCATTTGTTATTAATATTTAAAACAAAGTGGAGCCCCACTTAAAAACCCACCATCTTTAAAAATTAATTCCTGTGTACAGGCATGTTTACTTTTAGAACCATTTTATAGCCCCCACCCCACCCCACCCCAACTCATTACCATTCTCACCATTTATTTAAAATTAATTCTTTGTCACAGGCTTGTTTAATATTAGAAACACTGTGAAACTCCCCCCCCCAATTTCTTTTTTAACCGTTCACATCATTATTTTCTGTCTGGAACTATCATAGAGTGTATCAGAATTTACATTTCTTTTATTACTCTGCCTTTAAAAAACAAAATAGGAGATTTTTAAATATATTAACCATCTATCAACACACTAAAATAGTCGATGTTAAAATTTCCTTTGCGAACACCTCCATCCCCCACCCCCACATACATACATACATACATACATACATACATACATACATACATACATACATACATACATACATACATACATACATACATACATACATACATACATACATACATATATACATCACGTGTCACATTTGTCATTGGAACATCGTTTGCTTAAAATATATTCTCGAGAAATAATCGTAATATATTATATGTCTAATTATCGAATTTATAGCATTTTATTCCGTTATCCAAATTAACCTTGTGTCACAGATCTGTTGTTCAAATATTAATCAAATAATTCAATAATTCGCAGTCAACATTGCTAAACGAACGGCATTTTTCTGGGTAGAAGTAACTGAAATTCGGGGTCATATTCAAGCATTTCTCAAATATCTTTCAATCAGCCTGGATATAATTGATTTTCCTCACGTGTAAGTTCGTCTTATTTACTTCTCCTTTATTCTCCTGAAACGAATCAAAAAGTCATTGAAGTAATGGGTGTTTTAAGCGCTGGAATACAGCACTTTCTATTTACTGTCGACTTCATAATTAATCTATAATATTAATTTAAACTTGCTTGACGCTGGTTTCTAATTATTCCATGATACATCAATTATTCCATTTCATTGTGAAAAGTTCCATTAATCAAGTGCATTTTAACACCACCAAAAAGGCTACATATCCACTTGGAACCTCAGTGTGGAGTTCGCTGCGGGGTAATAACGTAAAGCAAATAAGTTCAATACATTCATTTAAATAGGGGACACTGTTGTCGGATTCCTAATTGCTTGATCTTTCATCTATTCATTGCAACTGGGATATGTTGTAAACTTGCCTTTTGCTTGCATTCAACAGAGTAACACATTTTAAATGATATTATAACGTGATTATCAGTGTCGTTTACACACTAACACATTTAAACTCATGTAACGTGATTATCAGTGTCGTTTAAACATAGTAACACATTTTAAATGATATTATAACGTGATTATCAGTGTCGTTTACACACTAACACATTTAAACTCATGTAACGTGATTATCAGTGTTGTTTAAACACAGTAACACATTTTGAATGATATTATAACGTGATTATCAGTGTCGTTTAAACACAGTAACACATTTTAAATGATATTATAACGTGACTAACACTGTCGTTTACACACTAACACATTCATTTAAACTCATGTAACGTGATTATCAGTGTCGTTTAAACATAGTAACACATTTAACTAATATAACGTGATTTACAGTATCGTTTAAAACACAGCAACACATTTTAACTCATGACGTGAGTAACAAACAGTGCCGTTAAACACAGAAACACATTTTAACTCATAGAGTTATTAACCGTGTTATTTTCTTCATATAAACGTCATCAAGAAACTTTTGTAAGAATTGTGTCGTAATACTATGCCGATCGTGGGTAGACAATAACAAATTAAAGAAATGAATACATGTCATTGCTGATGTCATCGTTTTTTTTATATATATATAACATAAGATTACAAGTCTTGAAAAGTTTCAAGGGACCAATTGTTGCTCCATAACATGGTCTCAAGAGACGTATCATATGAACCTAAATGTTTAAAACAAAGTCACAAGTCATGGACTATGTGGGTTTATAGATACATAACAGCAATGTATGTATCAAAGTCACAAGTCATGGACTATGTGGGTGTATAGATACATAACAACAATGTATGTATAAAAGTCACAAGTCAGGGACTCTGGTTTATGGATACATAACAACAATATATGTATCAAAGTCACAAGTCATGGACTCTGGTTTATAGATACATAACAACAATGTATGTATAAAAGTCACAAGTCATGGACTATGTGGGTTTATAGATACATAACAACAATATATGTATAAAAGTCACAAGTCATGGACTATGTGCGTTTATAGATACATAACAACAATGTATGTATAAAAGTCACAAGTCATGGACTATGTGCGTTTATAGATACATAACAACAATGTATGTATAAAAGTCACAAGTCAGGGACTATGTGGGTTTATAGATACATAACAACAATGTAGGTATAAAAGTCACAAGTCATGGACTATGTGGGTTTATAGATACATAACAACAATGTATGTATAAAAGTCACAAGTCATGGACTATGTGGGTTTATAGATACATAACAACAATGTATGTATAAAAGTCACAAGTCAGGGACTATGTGGGTTTATAGATACATAACAACAATGTAGGTATAAAAGTCACAAGTCATGGACTATGTGGGTTTATAGATACATAACAACAATGTATGTATAAAAGTCAGAAGTCATGGACTTTGTGGGTTTATAGATACATAACAACAATGTATGTATAAAAGTCACAAGTCATGGACTATGTGGGTTTATAGATACATAACAACAATGTATGTATAAAAGTCACAAGTCATGGACTATGTGGGTTTATAGATACATAACAACAATGTAGGTATAAAAGTCACAAGTCATGGACTATGTGGGTTTATAGATACATAACAACAATGTATGTATAAAAGTCACAAGTCAGGGACTATGTGGGTTTATAGATACATAACAACAATGTAGGTATAAAAGTCACAAGCCATGGTTTCTATGGTCCATAGATACATAACAGTAATGTATGAATCAAAGTGTAGATGTAGCAGTCATGGGTTAATGATTGATGATTGATTGATTGTAGTGTTACGTGCTTAGGCTCGAATAAACAGTAACATAGAAAGAGTGAAAATAATAAGCTGGTAAAAACTTAATAAACAATTTATTGAGCACAAATATTTTCCAGAAAAGAAAAATAAACTTACGGTTTTAAGAATCAATTCCAAAGTTAATCCAAAAATAATTCAAAATATAATCCGCTAGTGAAATTGCAAAAGTCCTGGTAATAAAATGTACTAATAATTCCCAGTTCGAATCTTAGTGAAGCATCCAAGATGGAAGACGATGCCACGTGATGAAGTCAGTTCTGGTTATGAAATTCAATGAGCACAATTGTTTTCCAGATAAAAAAACAAAATAATTCCTCTTGATCCAAACGAATTAAAATAATTTCTAGTACAAGGTAATTTAAAATAACTCAAAACAACACAACTTAATATTCTAACAGCCCAACTTCTACTAAATAGTTCGCTCCAAAACATAATTTATATACCTGCTTTTACGTAAACAAGGAAGGGGTAACATGATCTACTAGAATATATAGAACAAATTTACGTTCAAAAATCTCGTGCACACCGTATGACCCAGATGAGAATTAGTTATTGTTACTCTGAAGAACTAAAAATAGAAAGATGTTTATAATAAAGCTCCATAATGTCCTTGGAATCAAACAATCATTTTAAAAGCTTGTTAACAACTCTGAAGCCTGGTCAGAAATGAGGTCAACATCTGGTGTTTATTTGTAGAGTACAGGTCATCCCACCCTCAAAAAAAAAACCCATCTCCAAATGAATGAATCTTAAACTCAAAATGTCAAATTTGATTCTGACAAACAAACAATTAAAACAAAAATAAATAACTTAAATCAAATCTACATAACAGTAGATGTACCAGTCATCGGTTGGAATTTGATGATTGTAGATGTACCAGTCATCGGTTGGAATTTGATGATTGTAGATGTACCAGTCATCGGTTGGAATTTGATGATTGTAGATGTACCAGTCATCGGATGGAATTTGATGATTGTAGATGTACCAGTCATCGGTTGGAATTTGATGATTGTAGATATACCAGTCATCGGTTGGAATTTGATGATTGTAGATGTACCAGTCATCGGTTGGAATTTGATGATTGTAGATGTACCAGTCATCGGATGGAATTTGATGATTGTAGATGTACCAGTCATCGGTTGGAATTTGATGATTTTAGATATACCAGTCATCGGTTGGAATTTGATGATTGTAGATGTACCAGTCATCGGTTGGAATTTGATGATTGTAGATATACCAGTCATCGGTTGGAATTTGATGATTGTAGATGTACCAGTCACCGGTTGGAATTTGATGATTGTAGATGTACCAGTCATCGGTTGTATGAAATGTGATCTAATGTAAATGTAAAGAAGCGATACACCCTTCAAATTTAATCACTTAATTTACAGATAGATGTTACCGAAAACAAAAATGAAGAACAAGAAGAAGAAGAAGATGATAATGATGATGATACAACTACTAGCAAGAACAGGAGCAACAACAACAACAACAACAGCAATAATAATAATAATAATAATAATAATAATAATAATAATAATAATAATAATAATAATTTTTCATATTGTTTAAAAAATTCATAATTTTGCCCGGCAAAATTTGCGAAAATCATTCACTTCTAGTATTTAGTTATCACATATGTTCCGCATATCGGAGGGAAACACTTAAAAACAGAAAGGGTTTATTACTCTAATAACAGCAATAAATTTTGTGAGCTTAAGTTGTTAGTTTATTCTTTATAATTTCAGTGCGCAGACAATTCATGGTCATCCACTTGTTCAAAGATTGTATTGTCCTATGCGAGGTTTTGTGGTCACGTTTAAGTTAACGGCCTTTTAATAAACTGATGTCACCCCGAAAGGAGGCGCATGAAACCTGCTATTTATTTTATGGTTGCCCATCTCTGGCCCATGTTCTACCATTGCGCCACAATTGTCGTGGGAAAACTTCAGTCACCGGCAATAAAGTTTCAGAAGGTAAATAAGCACAAACTCTGTATTTGTAACAGTGGCTAGTTTATTTTGGTAGCTTGACAAGAGCGCTAATGGCTGCCATTGTTGCCCGTACTCAAGCTCACATCAAATGACTTGGCGTAAACATTAGCCGTTTTGTAAAAAGCGCATGTAACTGGTAATGCTTCTCTTTCGTATTCACCGACTGAAAATACAAAAGCAAATGTAAACGAAATTTGTAATGCGTGGTATGAGACTATATATAAATGAATTCGGTGCTCCAACGGCATAACAAAGTGGATTCCTTTACCTCGCGCTCTCTTGGTTTATTGATAATTAATTGCAATGCGGGGACAGGTAAACGCCGGAAATTTAATGGAATTTTCGAATGTGTCTTGAATAGTTTAATACACGGAAAGCATGAAATTCTAATTGCCAAACTGCTAAAATGACTACAAATGCTATCGGCTACAGAAGAAAGTAAAATGTTTAATGAACCTTGACCATTCTCCAGAAAAGACTATATTGCTATTAGTAAAAAATGATGTATTATTGCAACAATGATTATATTTCGAACTAACGTAACCAATACATTCATAAACAAAGAGAGAGAGAGAGAGAGAGAGAGAGAGAGAGAGAGAGAGAGAGAGAGAGAGAGAGAGAGAGAGAGAGAGAGAGAGAGAAGGAGAGAGATTAAAAATAAAACAGCTGACTGAAAGGAAAGTGCTCTCCCTGGATTCTGTAGAAGAATGCTTGACAATTGAAGGCATAATTAATATTTAATACAAATTATACTTGCATACAGGTCAGATAATTTTTAATTTTCACTCTACGGAGATTTAAACCTAGGCAAAGAGATGGGCGCTGTTTACTAGCGGACCTGGATTCGACTCTCTTTACAGTACGACTTAAAAATCAACTAACCTCGATAATAGTACCATATATATATATATATATATATATATATATATATATATATATATATATATATATATATGAATGCATGCATGCATGCATACATACATACATACATACATACATACATACATACATACATACATACATACATACATACATACATACATACATACATACATACATACATACATACATACATACATAGCAAAATAAGACACAAGTTATTCTACACATCAACATTACCATGCCATTGTCTGTATAATATTAAGTGCTTTTTACCTCACGTCATCCTTTCCTTGCCATTGTCTATACAATGTTACCTACATTTTACCACACATCAACCTTACCATACAATTGCCTGTATAATGTTACATACTTGTAACCACATATCATTCTTACCATACCATTGTCTGTACAAAAGTTGATACCTTTTACCACAAAACAACCTTACCATACAATTGTCAGTACAATGGTTAATACATTCAACTTTAAAATAAAATTGTCTGTTCAATGGTTAATGCATTTTACCACACATAAGCCTTACCATACAATTATCTGTACAATGGTTAATACATTCAATTTTAAAATAAAAATTGTCAGTACAATGGTAATACATTTTACCACAATCAACCTTACCATACAATTGTCTGTACAACGGTTAATACATTTTACCACCCAATAACTTTACCGTACAATTGTCTGTACAATGGTTAATACATTTACCACCCATCAACTTTACCGTACAATTGTCTGTACAATGGTTAATACATTTTACCACCCATCGACTTTACCGTACAATTGTCTGTACAATGGTTAATACTTTAATTACTTTAAGATGAATATTATTCAGAGTTATTATTCAGAGTAAACAAAATACAAGTCAGAATTAAACAGTAACTCCTTTTTTGTAACAGAGGGTAGAAAGGAACAAAAATAAGCGATAACATTAATCTGGAAGGATATTGAAGTAGATTAAATTTGCTGGTCTCCCCTTTGTCGTGACGTCATCGATTCATTCATCTATTAATTTCTCTAGCCTTCAGGAAAGATGTATGATAAAACTTGTATACATTTAAATATCAGTCTACAAGTATATGTTTTTGTGTGGGTGTCATTTGGATTTTTACGTAGCTTTAACAATTGTTCAGTCATATCGCTACGATGTCCGCAGTGTGGCAGTTTAAAGTGATACCTTGCACTGGGGCATCATGTCGCAGACATGTAGCATGATGTCCCACCCAGTTACATTATTCTGACACCAGGCCGACCAGTCTTAATACTAACTGTTAATGTTGAGCGCCAAGCGAGGCAGTTGTTAGTACCATTTTTTTTAGAAGTATGACAAACCCATTTTTGTAAGTTTTTGGTATGATCGAACCCACGATCTTCCGCATCCGACGCGTACGCTCTAACCACTAGACCACCGGAACGGTTGGGGGCCGCGAGTGGCCAAGTGGTCTAAAGCGCTCTTCGTTACGGATCACTGTCATCTCACCTCTGTCTGCGTGGTTTTGAATCTCAGATTCGGCCAATGTGGGTATGTGAGAAAGCTTGCCAGTAGCTTCTCGTAAGTCGGTGGTACTTTTGGGGGGTTTTACCGGGTTCTTCCTCCACCATCAATACTGGCCGCCATATACAAGCCTATAATGTGCTGAAAAATGGCGTTAAACCCTACAATAAACACAACAACAACAACAACAACAACCAGAGCGGTCATCTTCATGTATATAAAAGCATATACTCGCAAATTCACGAGTATGCGATAAGCACAGAATGTGATGAAATATATGTGTACAAAAGACATACACACATATATTAATCCGGATAGTATCAAATAGGTAATATATGCAAATAAGAATTCATAATATGTTAGCATCTATTCTGACAGACAGACGTAAGGACACACACACACATACATATATATATATATATATATATATATATATATATATATATATATATATATATATATATATATATATATATATATATATATATATATATACACGGATGGATGGATGGGTGGGTGCGTGGGTGGATTTACGGACGGACGGACGCATGCATGGATGCGTGGATGGATACATGCATGGATGAATATATGTTCCATATGTACAACAGATTGAATTTTTTTAAAAAAAATAATATTAAATAAAATTTTAAGAAACAAAGTTGTGGTATAAAAAAATCTAATTTAATTCAATGTTTTGTCAGTGATGTTTTCTCTCTTTTAGTCCTGGAAAAGAGTAACTACATTATTTAAGGTAGATATTTCACTATCTATACATTGAATTATGGTAATGCTGGTAGAGCATGCACGATGTAAGTTTTCAAGAACATTTATAAAATATTAGCAGATTTTAACTGCTGATTTAGGACTTCCAAAGGGGCAACAGGACGTAATTATCTAAGTCAAGTTCAAAGAGTTACAAATATGTTGTAAGTGTTGTTTATTCATGTAAGTTATCTCTTGAAAAGTTGACTAGTACGGGTAGCTATACGGTATACAGTCATTTTGATTCATATAGGTCGTGTCGATCGATAAAAGCCGCGGTAGTTCCGAATGACACCGTTTAACTTTGACATTTCAGAAATACTGTAATTGATTTTTCGAAACAAACGGCAACGTTCTGTGTAAAGGCAACGTTTATTCTCAGAGCTGCATCCGGCTAAGGGAAGCGCAAAATATTGAATTTCCCATAATTTTATCCATTAATATAACCAATTATTTAGATCTGCAATTTTGATTCTATTAACGAAATGATAAATATACAGTTGCAGAATCTGTGGAGAGATGGAGGAAAAATGACAACGTTTCCAATCCAGCATTAGTTTACAGGGACTCGTTCATGTTAGGAAAAAAAATTTCTTTTGACACCGAAATGATGAATATTGGTATAAAGAGTTTGAAAATAACTTAAAAGTTTTCGGTTTCACCGATAAAAAATTGAGCAAGTTTGTTAATATTAAAGATTCCGAAGAAAACACACGATATAACAACAGCCACAATGTAATCACTAATTTATGAAACATGTAACTAATAGGACAGTAATGGAGTGATATGTGGAGAAAATGCAATTTTTGTTTCCATGACAAAATAATAAAAGTAGTAAAAATGTATGTACATGTGGAAAACTAATCGCATTAAAATATTCTACTTACTTCTCGAGTGCAGAGTAGATAATATGTTTGCACTATTTTCGACGGAGAGCGATCAGACGCAGGTAGGTCTTCATAATCTATCAATAAACACACATATCTTGTCAAAAGGATCTGATAAACAATATAGATAAAACAGTATTATTGTTTCAATTTTTAGCTCTACTGTCTACTGTATAAACTCTCTAGTTGTGACCGCTGCAAAACTACACAGACCCAGTCAGATATGGGTCTATGCAGTTTGTTTAGAATAATCAACAGAGCCATAGACGCAGTCTGTCGTCACATTATGTGCCGGCATAGACTGGTTTATGGTGTTTGCAGTTGAATTCTACATATAGACTTCCTTAATAATACACGAAGTTAAGTACCGATAACGAGTTTACATTTGCAAAACAACGAAACTTGATAATGCCAAATAAAATAATGTGATATTAATTCAAAAAGAGTTTAACTCCGCATACTCAATAGTTTATAATAACTGCAGTTAAGTTTATAACTATTATTTTCGAGGGAAATGAAGAATTTTACTTAAAATTTGCATGACAATATGATTTAGCTTTTCAGTAGCGTTTTAACAAAATAAATTTAATCTGTTTATTTCTATTCTTAAAACAACATAAATGTTTTGCTATTCTAAGAAGAGATACAGTTATAAGAGTATTTTTAAAAATTCTTTAACTGAAATTCCTTAAGATATATGCGATAAAAATACCTTTTTTGTATAATATTTTGGAATTGTATTCTCGACGAGGTTGTCATAAAATATATAATATATCTTTTGTCTTTAACAACTTGTGATGATTTTGTTTCAAGCTCTTTTTTTAGTGTTTGTATTACTGATTTGTTAATTCATCGGATAATAAAACAAATCCTCTTGTTTTAGATTTGTAGAAAAGTTTATTAGATATCAAAATATCGATTTTATGCACGACATCAAATATTTAACAGTCTAATATACAAATCAAAATGTATGTGATTACGTTAAATGGGAAAAAAATATAATTACAAAGTGCTCAGGCTCAAGTACATTCCTACTTTTTTCATCACCACGATCGTCGTCGTTATTAACTTTTTATGAGAAAAACCACGAGAATGTAATATTTATTGCATAAACAACATTAAAGAAATCACAAAACGTCGTTAATATAATTTTTAGTAATGTAAAAAGCCACTTATTAACATTGTATGTAACAGACCTCCGTGGCGTAAAAGACAGGATACAGAAACCCAGAAAAATTTCACTGAATTTAACTGAACTCTTTGACGTAGAAAATATTATTCCAAAAGTTTGAAAACAAAACTAAATGTGTTGCTACTATTCAATTTAGTTCAAATGCACTCTTTCCCAAAAAAATATATTTGCTTTGGCAATGTAATTGACAGGTTTTCTAAACTTGATTTAAAGATACATGTATATAACACACTATGGTAATAAAACAAACGGATCATGCACAATAAAAAAAGATTTAGATCACTTGTTGACATAGGTTCCCTGTACAATTATTACTCTTGCAGAAAAAGAAAATAATGATTCGGCCCTTTGTGTTAGTTGCACAGTTTGTATCATGATAATTCAATTAAAGTTTGTACTATTAATGATCTGACAATACGATATTATACTTCGTCAAATTCTTTTGCACAATGAGGAGATGTTGGAAATAAGCTATTTTAATAATCTGATAAAATAAATATTTTCAAACATGAGCCGTTATGTTCATGAAATCGTCTATCTTTGACAAAATTATCCAACATTAATAATATACAGTGCATAGGAATGAAAACGAATATTTTGTATAACATTAAAATAAAATTCTATTGACATTCAATAGACAATGTGTAAAGGTATTACCATTATTTATTTATTTATTTATTTATTTATTTATTTATTTATTTATTTATTTATTTATTTATTTATTTATAACATGACATTGACATAACCAAGGTCAATAATATAAATGATATTCACATAACCGAGGTCAATAATATACATTACATTCATGTATAAATGTAGTTGAAAAAAGATATAGCAGTTGTAAGTACTATATCAACCTACATGAAAAGCCACATAATGTCATACCAATCCACTTGACCAGGAATAAGTAATGTTTGTTTATAATTGTGTCCAGCGTTACATTAACATAGATATATATAAGAGGGACGCTCCACTCTGCGATAATTGCATCTCTCGAACGTTAAACTACAAGTCTATTGACGTTGCTTGTAAAGGTCATATTGGTAAATGTATAATGGCGATTAAACCGAACCGACACTTATTTTTACATAGCCTCTTGTATCTTGTAGTAACCAAATTATGATGATAAATTCTGTCGTTTTTGTCTGACAGTACGCAAAGAAGTCCCATTTATACCATCATTATTCATCAGAGCAATATACACAGAGTAGATATAACAATAAAACTCACCAGATAATACAAAACGTTTCCACTTCACTTGTTATATTTACTAAAAAGTCAAAGATTTCCTTTTTATTATATATTTTAAGGCAACAACAGTCGCTTTATTTCCAACATTCTGTACCAATGAAAATAACGGCACCTTTACTGCATAGGTAAAAAGAAATTTAAAAATTGTAAAATTATTTATGACAGGACATTTCAGGAATTAATCTCCAACGTATGAAGCTTCACTTTGTATATTTTGTCCAAATTATGACTGCATACGAAAGTTAACAGCTTTTAACTTTCGTTAGCACGTGTCTTGCGCGGATTGATACAGTTGGGGTGTGATTACATTAGAAACATCACATATCAATTGTATCTAATCATTTCGAGCGTAACAGTTTAAAATTCTTTTTCTCATTAATTATGGATCTGAATTCCTTAGTTTCTATTTTTCTGTATTAAAATAAATGTTATTAAACAATTGTGTTAATATATTTAATTAAGAGTATTTCCTGTGATGTGTACCGTTTGTCGTAGAGTGAAACAGGTATTCAGTACTCTATCGGTTTGATAATAACATGCAGCAACAGGTCGTCAAAGTTCAGTCAGTGACAATTTGGATGTTTCATGTGGAAAACTAATTATAAAAAAGATTCATACTTAAAGAAAACCTTTCTTTGATTAAAGCTTGTTTTAGGCATTTCTTGGAGGTCATAACCTCATAACCTCGTATATTATATAAATGTATACTAAGGTGGAGTGTCTAATTGAAACATGCTTATGTTAATGTGGAGAGAGAGAGAGAGAGAGAGAGAGAGAGAGAGAGAGAGAGAGAGAGAGAGAGAGAGAGAGAGAGAGAGAACAGAAGAGGACACATTAAATAAACTTAAATATAGAAAAAAATAGGTTTGAATAACATATAAAGGCAGATATATTTCCAAACTGAAATGGTAATTTTTTGCGCTTTTAGAGCACACGCATAAGCTGGTAGTTTACGAGTGAAGTGGGAAACATTGTGAGTGACGAGTGAAGTGGGAAACATTGTGAGTGACGAAACCAAGAATTTCATTACAAACTGTTTCCACTTTACGAGTGAAATACGTCCTTATATATCCTCCAAAAATGTAGATTTTTTGTTTATTATATAGTTATCTGGCACAAACTGTCGAATGCCATGAAACCATTCACAGTTCTATGACAAAGTGAATAAGGTTTCAATTACTACGTCGAATAAATGTTTCGACATTTCCTTTCATTTTTATACATTGACCTTTAGCTAATTTTATTTTGTACAAAATAATGATTCAGATCATGTAAATAATCAAAATAATGACTAATTTATCAAATCAATGACTCATTTTTCAAAGCAATGACTAATGTACAAAATCAACGACTGTTTACAAGATACAAAAAAGTGATTTTCATTTTCGTTGATAATTTTCTTGCGCTGATTTACACACTAAACCTTGATGCGGTTGGGGAATTGTGCAAATGTCAGTGCGTGACGTCATTAACAAAATATTTTAACGACTGTGAGTTTACTGGTATGGATTTGGGGTTCTTTATTTTTCTAAACTGGACATTGAAAATCTGACCAATACAAATAATATACCAAAAATTGACCATATTCATTTAATGCTGATTTCACCAACCTAAAACATATTTCACGTACATCACAGTTTTGGGTGGAGTATTACTTGCTGTAATGATCTTTTATCCCAAACTATATATCTAGAAGATTATTTGTTTCCTAGGTGACAACCAATAGTATGTAGAAAATGTTAGTATGAAAATTGTAATATTATATGTCTGACACAGAATTATAATAGGCTGATGTAAATGACACGTAAAATCCTACTTTTATAAATAAATAACCTCTCTCTTTTACTATCATTTACTTTTTAAGATTGTATTCTTTCAAAGTTTCTTGTTTCCCAATAACTCGACATCGATTTACAGGCATCTTTGAGAAAGTTACCAATTTTTTTAACCAAGCGGGAAATGTGGGTATCGTACGTTTCTCTTGCAAATCTTAGGAAAATAATGTAGATAGAGAAACAAGAAAAAATATGTTTGTGTGTGTGAGATTTTGTAAGTAAGTAAGTAAGTAAGTTAGTAAGTAAGTTGCTAAGTAAGTAAATTAGTAAGTAAGTAAGTAAGTGAGTTAGTAAGTAAGTAAGTTAGTAAGTAAGTAAGTTAGTTAGTAAGTTAGTAAGTTAGTAAGTAAGTTAATTAGTAAGTACGTAAGGTAGTAAGTAAGTTAGTAAGTAGGTAAGTAGGTAAGTAAGTAAGTTAGTAAGTAAGTAAGTTAGTAAGTAGGTAAGTAAGTTAGTAAGTAAGTTAGTTAGTAAGTAAATAAGTAGGTTAGTAAAAAAGTAAGTACGTAAATAAGTAAGTTAGTAAGTAAGTAAGTAAGTAAGTAAGTTAGTAAGTAAGTTAGCAAGTAAGTAAGTTAGTAAGTTAGTAAGTAGTTAAGTAAGTTAGTAAGTAAGTAAGTTAGTAAGTAAATAAGTAAGGTAGTAAGTATGTAAGTAAGTAAGTTAGTAAGTAAGTAAGTAAGTAAGTTAGTAAGTAAGTAAGTAAGTAAGTTAGTTAGTAGGTAAGTAAGTTAGTAAGTTAGTAAGTAAATAAGTAAGGTAGTAAGTATGTAAGTAAGTAAGTTAGTTAATAAGTAAATAAGTAGGTTAGTAAAAAAGTAAGTAAGTACGTAAATAAGTAAGTTAGTAAGTAAGTAAGTAAGTTAGTAAGTAGGTAAGTAAGTTAGTAAGTAAGTAGGTAAGTAAGTTAGTAAGTAAGTAAGTTAGTAAGTAGGTAAGTAAGTAAGTTAGTAAGTAAGTTAGTAAGTAAGTAAGTTAGTAAGTAGGTAAGTAAGTAAGTTAGTAAGTTAGTAAGTAAGTAAGTTAGTAAGTTAGTAAGTAAGTACGTATAGGGTTTATCTTTGTAAGCCTCAAAGTGACAGGACTTTTGTGCTCCTATCCTTACTCTATGACTGAGCTTGATGTTAAAATAAATTACCTTTACTGAACAGATAATCAATGAAGCTGTCTTAGAAATACCATTTGAGATCCTTAGAAAGTGTTATAAATGCCATTTGTGATCCTTAGAGACTGTCTTAGAAATGTCTTTTGTGATCCTTAGAGACTGTCTTAGAAATATTTTCTCGTGATCCTTAGAGACAATCCTAAGAATACCTTTTATGATCGTTTGAGGTTATCCTAGAATACCTTATGTGATCCTTAATGACTGTTTTAGAAATAAATTTTGTGATTCTTAGCGACTTAGAATTACTTTCTCGTGATTCTTAGTAACAATCTTAGAAATGTCTTTTATGATCGTTAGAGACTGTCTTAGAAACACGTTTAGCAACTCTTAGAGACCCCTTATAGACTGTCATAGAAATGCCTTATGTGATCTTTAGAGACTGTCTTAGAAATATCTTTTGCGATCCTTAGAGACTGCCATAGAAATACTTTTGTATTTTTTTTGAGAAATCTTGGAAATATTTTTTGTGATCCTTAGAGACTTTCTTAGAAATACGATGTTTGATCCATAGAGACTGTGTTAGAAATACATTTTACTTTATTGATGTAACAATTTATATTGCAAGTGAAAAATAAGAGAAGAAGAAAAAAGACACTTTTTAACAATTTAGCTACCATTTTTGTATGAAAGTGAATATTATTTTTTACATAAATCCATAAAATTCTTACTATATGTATCGCCTTGACACAAAACAGATAAACAGTCTAAACTTCATCTATATATAAACGCTTTTTGTCATTCTGTCCTCTTGAAAAATGCTAAGATAATGTTCTATGAAGTTTCTTAACACACGCACGCACTCATTCTCGTAAGTTCAGTAAATGTTTTCTCTATGAAGTTCTTGATCTATCGTAAACGTTGGCAAACTTAACAAATGAGGTCTTGTGTAATTGTATATAGTCAATAACATTGGAGATCTTTATATGTAATTTAGTATGTAGTTGGAACTAAATTAACACCGACCATATCATAAATATATAAGTAGACGTCGTGCCTAGAACGGTCAACTTTATTAGTTAAGCAATCATACACTATTTCATTCTGCTAGATAAAATGAAAGACTATTATACCGTTTTGAGCAGACTTTTCGGTTATTAAATTGCGGCTTATTGTACAATCATTCACTTCATTTTAGTAATGGGCTTTTGCATAATATATGTTTTAAAAATTCGACAGGAATAGATATTAATGCCTTGAAAAATTAGTCTACATTATTGCAATTAAACATACATCATTAGTTTCCTTAGTGTAGTAATAAAGACGGCTTGTTTGTTTGGTTTTCGCTCCCATGTTAGATCAAATATACACCAGGAACAAAAAAAATAAAATAAAAACGTGATGGACAAGTTTAAAAAACACCTTATTTCCACTGCCATGAGCTAAATACATTTGGTAAGATCTAACGTTATATCAATTATGGGCACATAAGTGGGTCCCAAATCATATTCAATAATTACGCCCACCCAGAACCCACATTACCAACTTTACAGATGATCTGTGTAAAACAAGCTTTATCCTGACAAGTTGGAACATTTTATTCATTTATCCCATATTGTAGTAATTGGAGTGGACAGGTCGTTTGTATAAAATACACTAAATTGATTTTTACACTCGTTATGCCACTTTCGTTCAGGCGTTTATCAAACGTATAAAATTATACGATAAAATACAGAAGACTTACGCCAGAACCGCTTCATAATTATATATATAACAGCAATTATACCTAAAATTAATCTGCAGTCTTCTTTTTTTCAATGTTAGTGTACATGTACCTGCATTTAATACATATTGCATATTGTTAGAGCGTGCTGCCTGCATTTATTGCATATTTTGATATAAGCATTGAAATGTCAGGATCAGATCTGAAGGACGATTGTTGCAAGACAAAAAAAATCGTTGCAATAATTTAAAAGTTTTATATGTATGTTGATATTTAGATAACTTAAGGAGAATTTTGGACAGCACAACACTACAAATTCTCCATCTCTGACATTTTCGATGAGAATCTGTTTTTAGATCGCGTTTATTTTCATATTTAGGAATTGAAATGCCTATTTTATGTAACCTAATGAAATATCTCTCTTGTTCTTCTTTGAAAGCCTACGGTGCATAGATCGCAGTGGCATTTCAAAGCATGATTTGTTAAAGAGACACGTGTCATGGAAAACGTGCGCACGTCCAGGCCGTGAGCGAATAAACCATGTCTGTGTTGGGCTTTCTACATAATGCAACCCCCAAGCGGCTGCACGTGGTCGAAATGACATCCCGTCATGCTGTTGGAGATCGTGTTACTTTGGTGTCTCAACATTTGGTTTTACATCAGTTTTATCCCATGAAACACAATTTACATTCAGTGATCAATGGTTCATAAAATTAAATGGTTAAAAGTGGAGATGCAAGATTTTCAGGGTATTTTCTGGAATTAAAGAGCGACAATAGACCACAAAAACACAGCATACAGCTGTTGTTTTGAAATGTGTAATTAAAAACCACGTGACATGCAAGAACCAAGGAATAAACGTATTAACAGTGCACAGTATGTACTCTTCTTAAAACGTCCTCCATGTATTATCCTCATTTTGACATTTGAAATTACGAAGCAATTAAGAACTAGGATATTAAATGTCGTTTATTTATCAGCTGTAATAATACTCTCAACAAAAATAAAAATAAAAACAAATAACAATGTTGAATAAACTCTAACCTATTATACATCTATATATTAATTATGTTTTGATTCTGTATGGAAATATGTATAAAACCTTTGGTAGAAGATACAAACATTTATTTACAAAGTGTCAATCTGTCATACTTTGATCTTAATTGTTAAAGCTAGGTTAAAAATGTTAATCACACACATATACTTGATCTAGAAGGAAAATTCAAACATTCTTGCGTATTTGTTCTTGTTTGTTATTTTTAAAAGGACACACTTTTTTCTTAGCTTTCTTTGTATCCTCTTCAAAATTGTTCGAACAGAATACTTAAATGCGTCTTTAGTTTTCAATCTTTTCACTTTGACCTGAATCGATCCTTATTTAACGTTACTTTCGTGATCTGAATCATTTTCACACAACACGACGTTATTGATCGAATATGGAAGTTTAGAAAGCTACTTCGACTGAGCAAGTTGGGAAAATGACGACAGTCCAATGACGGAGTACATGAGATTGTAATTAAATCAGCTCAGTGTTTGTCATCCGTAATACACATGTAATTACATCTGTTTTGATTATTTATCTCCAAGCCTGCCGGATTCTTGACAGACCATTTATTTCAATGAGTTTTAGATGAGGAGAGAAAACCAATTCTTTGTTTCAGGCGGTAATGGCAGCATTTCCCGTAGATGATTGATATTTCTGGCGACAACTTTTGTTTTAGATTTGGTAGGATAGGTCAGATAGTAATGAAAACAAAACGAAATTAAAGAGAATAAAGATTAATTTCAAGTTTTATTTTTCTCGAATTTAAAAGGCCTCAAACGTTTCTTGTTATGCATAATTTCCAACAATAAATTAAAAATAATATATATAGCCTTTGCATGAAAGAAATAATACAATACACAACGGGTTTAGATTAACAATTATATAACTGCTATGAAATATCGCTTACACAAGATTAGCAGTTTAAATAAATACAATTTTTGTTTGTTTGTAGTATTATTGTTTTATATAAAATATTAGAATCGTTGTACGTGTCTCAGAGCAGGGAATATCATTCTAAATACAGGAAATTTCCATTGTTTGAACGGATTGAGAAAAAAAAACCAAACAATGAACACTAATTTCCCCTCCAGCACACACTCCGTAAAATGAAAATTCGTAACGCTCATTGTCGCTTAACACTTTAAATATTTGTGTCTTACAGTCACCATAAAAAGAAAGTGAACTAGTTTGTTTTGTTTGTTTAACTCGTTGAAATATGTATTGTCAAGCGAATATCGAAATCGAACCAATCCAAGTAAGCAATGCATCCCCAAGTATTCTTCATACACCATAGACCGATATACAAATAACTAACTAACTAACGCTATACCAATGCTAAAATAATGCTCTATGTATGATAATCAACGCTATACTAAGGCTATACCTCATTGCTATACTTATTATTTACTTCTTTCATTCAATGTTTATACTCCTGTCTGTTCTACAAACCATATAGCATGATTATCCTTTTCTAGCATTTTATCACAATCATACGAAAATCTATCTATCTATCTATCTATCTATCTATCTATCTATCTATCTATCTATCTATCTATCTATCTATCTATCTATCTATCTATCTATCTATCTATCTATCGGACTGACATTAGAGAGCTAGCATATATGCCTAGATAAAGATGCTTGTGTGGATAAACTCAAAAAGATGGAATGCAATTAAATAAATATTTGCATGCATAGCGTCTTTAATAAAGAAAATCTTATAAGATAAATATTCATGATAATCAATAAACACAAATTTGTGTCTGCACGTCCGCTGAAATTGTCAAACCCATAAAGTTTTGTTCTTATGTTGTAATACTTTTTTTATTTTATATACGCGCACTCTTTGGTTTTCATTTCGTTTTGTTTTGTTTTGTTTTCATATCTTTTCCTTTGTTTCAATTTTGACCCATTCCATAAATTTAGAGGTGTAATTGATAAGTAATTTTGTTTATTTTTAACAGTTATTTTGTAATTATTAAATGCAACTGAGAGTATTCTTAAAATCATAAATCGCGATTAATTTATTTATTTCCTTATAAAAGTAAGTTTTTATATTTTAAAAGTAATGCTAATGTTGCATTGATGGGAGGGGAATGGGGTGGGGAGTGGGGAGTGGTGTGTGGTGTTTTTCACCGAAAAAGTGTGAAATCAAAGTGTCATATGATAGTGTGTTATTCAATCAGTCTGAGCATCTTTTTAGTTTACATACATACATACATACATACATACATACATACATACATACATACATACATACATACATACATACATACATACATACATACATACATACATACATACATACATACATACATACATACATACATACGCATGCACGCACGCACGCATACATACATGCATGCATGCATACATACATACATACGTAAGGGAAATACACATTATTTATATGACTCCGCCACTGCAACACGAAGTGAAAACACAAAACCTTGTTCAAAGCCAAGAAACATGTTGTAATATGATTTGTGTCAACTGGGTGAGGTAGGTGCGTAAGGGAAGACACGCAGCAACTATGCTAAAAATCATATTTTCATTTTACCGATGCCGTTTTGTATTATTTCAATTATTCTTTCTAGTAATTTCAGCATTATTTTAGAAGGACAGGTTGGGACTTCACACTTTGAAGAGACATTGAAAGCATTAGAGGATGGTCGAACAGCCCGTAGCCTCAGCTCCGAGACAATATGATACCTCCAATCCAAGCATTATAGGTTGGTCGTACGGCCCGCAGTCACAGCCACAAAACATATGGTACCTCCATTGTCAGACTCACGATACAATCGATGGTATCAATAAGAATAAACTCGGCTGCAGAATATTGTTATCATTTGCCGTTTGAAGCCTTCTTAAGTCCATGTCTAATTGTCTGACGCTGAAGCAATCCTAATGATTCAATTGAAATCAATTGAGCCGGTTATAAGGCGTAAGAACGATATGAGTTTTTCTTGTGTACATCCAATAAGGTTACAACCTAATTACTTCCGATCGAAGATTACTGAATGGAAGCCAATAAACATTTAACTGAATCGCTCATTACCGATGGTCATGGACAAACAATATTTTTATTTCAAAAGTACATTTCATCATAATGTAGTCATTAGTCCTACAGTTATTGCCATTGTAGTCAAAATACCGTTTTTCACGATTTTACTAATATGTTAGTCAGAAATGACAAGACATATTTTTGCGATTCCTGAAAGCTGTCCTCAGTCTTGATTGATAAATATGTAAATCGCTAATATCTATTAGTTTAACCTCGGTATCTGAAAATGTTGAATGCGTTACCTAATCATTCACATTTTGAAAAAAATATCTAAGCAGTTTGTCCTATAGTAAGTTTTACTTCAAATAAATCGTTGAAACAATGGATAAAGTGCTAGTTGAGTATAAAAATGGTCAAAAGTGATAAAAATATTTATTGTATCCAAATTTTTAAGTAGAGCATCGTATTTCAACTCAGCTACGGTAGTCTTTGAACACTTAAACTCATTAATTGTCATCTTGTTTCCGATAAATAATTCTATATGATAAAGTCAATTTCACTTTATAAAATATTGTCCACAAATCCGAAAGTATGGCTACTGACAGGGTCTTTTCTTATTTAGTTGACGACGTTTTACTATTTTAATCGATCTAATCAGATTAGAAAATCCGTGAAGTTCATTTGCAATAAATCAATTAATGTTTTCCCAAGAGATGAAGTATCAGTCCATTAAAGTGGCAAGCGATCTCTTTATACTTCCGTATATGTCTTTAAGAGACAGGAATGGTCTAAATGGTGTACGCTGATTCCATCCCTGGTCTGATTGCATTCCGCTCTGTCCTCTCAAGTACAACACTAATTCGGATAATCAATGGCCGATTATTGTGCGAAGATGTTGATTATTCCGCTTCACGGGCACACATAACGACACACAATGTGTGAAAATTGCTAGCATAAGGCATGATATTAGACTGAGCTGAATATAGCTAATTTTTCAAATGGTTCATTCTTCTGGCATTGTTGTTACTATTCTTTGGATGAGGGATTTAGCGTAAGAACTGGTAAGGGCATATGCTCCTTCTAGTTAGTGCAAACCAATGCGTGTTATTAATGAGATGTAATGACTTTCAACGTTTCGTTCATCTTCATTCATCTGCAATTATTGCAGGCCAAACAGCTCTCAGAAAAATGCAACGTGGATGAAAGCTTCAGATAAGACAGATCTTCACTAAAAGCTAGGTTAGGTGTAAATGGTACGACTGAAGTATAGTAAAAATGTCCAAGAACATGAATTGCATTTAAAATACAAATGTATGGATTACATGTATTACTTTAGACTTAATACAGGTAAAATAAATGGCCAATTACTAAAAGGGTTCTTTCATGGCCACTAAAACTTGTATTAATATAACACAAGCTACCTGACATGAATTAAAATTAAAATGCATATGAAGTTTACTATTGCGATAAATAATTATTTATAATTATTTTCAGAGATAAACTAAAATGAAACAACATGGGTGTTTTAATGGCGAGTGATTCAATCCTATTTCACATCCAAATAACACGATTTTGTCTATGTGAACTCCTGACCCAGGTAATACGTTCAGACGTTACCTAAAAATCGGACGAATCGTTCAGTATTGATGATTTTGTTTGCGCATTTCTGTAACTTTTAGTATATAAAAATAAAGATGAAAAAAGACAATTTTGTATGTTAATTAGCATTAATAATTACATTAAATGATACAATCTCCAAGCATACAGCTCTTAAACGGTCGATTCTGGAGAACCAGTAAATTTTCTCCAATATGATCCATTCAAATTGAAGAACTTCTATGAAAAAGGTTATTCCCTGTGACATTAAATAGACTGCACTTTAAGGACACACGGTACTAATTATACGGAAGAGCTGTGAACCAGTCTAAAAATGGGTGAAGAAATAATAGAGTATATACAGCTTTGGTGGTCCATAATTGGTTAATAATGAAAATTAAAATTTTAGTAAAAATATTTTTTGAGAGCTTATCCTATCTGTAATTTAAAAAAAAAATATAGACAAAATTCTATTGATGCAATTGAAGTAAATTTAGATGCTTCACCTATTAGTACTCAATAATGAAAGTAGCACCTGATTCATTTGGTGCAGAATCAATAACATGTGCTTCCTGCCAATTTATGTCAACAACATGCCGCGGGTCCTATGTTTTTCTACATTTAAAAACTTACATCAAGGTTAGTTGTGCATGGAAAAATATAGGTCTGACCATCAGCACCCAGAAATGTTAAGTTATTGAATTTTGAATATGACAGTGTTTCCATATGTTTACCATTGGAGTTGAATTAGTACCGTGTGTCCTTAAATGCTTCTATTCTATTCAGTACATAATTTTATTTAATGTCGTCCCTTTTTTAGACAATATATATTGAACTAAGAAAGATGCCCGGCCAAACAATTTTACTTAAAATATACGTTTCTTTCTATCTCCTATTAGAATGTTCAAACTGAATGCGAATGACGTTCAATATTTATGAGAGAGAGATGTTCAAAGATATTGTTTGGCAATGATCAAGTTTTTCTGTGTCATACGTTCATGTAATGGATAAAAACATGTGTTATTCATTTTCCGTTTCTAGTAAGATGCATGAAGAATGCTCATTCTTTTAATATTATATGTTCCAGGTTAGTTTGACCAACTTTGAGATGGAATTTGTCTCGAGCTATTTTAGTAAAGAAATAAATAAAACTTTCATTTATTAGACGTAAGAAAGGTTCTGAAATGTTATTTTGTAAAGATCACCTGCCGGAATAAGTGATGGTATGTATGTATGTATGTATGTATGTATGTATGTATGTATGTATGTATGTATGTATGTATGTATGTATGTATGTATGTATGTATGTATGTATGTATGTACTCCAGAAACTTCAAAAAGTTCAAAACACAGCTGCACGGATCATCTTCAGAGTACCTCGATCAGAGCACACCTCACCACTGCTCTGTACCCTACATTGGCTTTCAATTCGATACAGAATCAAACACAAAATTTGTTCTCTGTGCTATATTTCAATGACAGACTCCAGTCCAACATATCTATCCATCCTCACCCATGTGTAGACACCAGCTAGATCCTTACGCTCTTCTTCTGATAATCGTATATTCATTGTTCCCAAGGTGAAAACAAAGTCATATGGACAACGTTCGTTTGCACACCAGGGCCCGGCGACGTGGAACGAATTGCCCATTGAAATTAGACACAAAGACACAGTGGTATCTTTTAAGAGTGCTCTCAAGACTCACCTGTTTCGACTGCAGGGACAAACTTAGCGACCAAATCATGTTTTGCATCTTATATGTTTTCAGCATATTTTATGTTTTCCAATTTCATTGTTTTTGTCATATGTTATTATGTAGTGTAGTCATAACCGATTAGCATTTTTCTACCAATTTCCGATTCCGGATTTTGGGCATGAAATTTTTCCGATTCCGGATACGATTAAATTAATCGGAAATGCTAAATCCGTATTTTTTTTTCTAAAAAATTTCATCTTCCGTTTCCGGGTTTCTGGTATCTGGTTTTGCCGTGTCTAGCATGTTACTTAGTACTTTACCATATCCGGCTTCATTTCCGGTTTTCACCCGCCAGTTCAAATAGATTGTCTCACAGCGTGGTTGTGTTGACCATATTGGACTTTTCTGACTTCTTATTTAACTTTATAAACGCACTATCGAATGACACGCAGTGTTAGACACGGTGCTAAAGAAATTCAACTTTATTATTTTTATTATCCGAATAGGTCGTTCCTGCCTTGTCCGACTCCGATTAATCGGAAGTTCATACTATCCGGTGGAATCCGATTTCCGGATCAAAAGTCGGTTATGCCCTAGTAGTCATATCATTATTAATGGTGTAAAGCGCTTAGAGCTTCGAAAGATTAGGCGCTATACAAAGTCCTCATTGTATGTATGTATGTATGTATGTATGTATGTATGTATGTATGTATGTATGTATGTATGTATGTATGTATGTATGTATGTATGTATGTATGTATGTATGTATGTATGTATGTACTCCAGAAACTTCAAAAAGTTCAAAACACAGCTGCACGGATCATCTTCAGAGTACCTCGATCAGAGCACACCTCACCACTGCTCTGTACCCTACATTAGCTTTCAATTCGATACAGAATCAAACACAAAATTTGTTCTCTGTGCTATATTTCAATGACAGACTCCAGTCCAACATATCTATCCATCCTCACCCATGTGTAGACACCAGCTAGATCCTTACGCTCTTCTTCTGATAATCGTATATTCATTGTTCCCAAGGTGAAAACAAAGTCATATGGACAACGTTCGTTTGCACACCAGGGCCCGGCGACGTGGAACGAATTGCCCATTGAAATTAGACACAAAGACACAGTGGTATCTTTTAAGAGTGCTCTCAAGACTCACCTGTTTCGACTGCAGGGACAAACTTAGCGACCAAATCATGTTTTGCATCTTATATGTTTTCAGCATATTTTATGTTTTCCAATTTCATTGTTTTTGTCATATGTTATTATGTAGTGTAGTCATAACCGATTAGCATTTTTCTACCAATTTCCGATTCCGGATTTTGGGCATGAAATTTTTCCGATTCCGGATACGATTAAATTAATCGGAAATGCTAAATCCGTATTTTTTTTTCTAAAAAATTTCATCTTCCGTTTCCGGGTTTCTGGTATCTGGTTTTGCCGTGTCTAGCATGTTACTTAGTACTTTACCATATCCGGCTTCATTTCCGGTTTTCACCCGCCAGTTCAAATAGATTGTCTCACAGCGTGGTTGTGTTGACCATATTGGACTTTTCTGACTTCTTATTTAACTTTATAAACGCACTATCGAATGACACGCAGTGTTAGACACGGTGCTAAAGAAATTCAACTTTATTATTTTTATTATCCGAATAGGTCGTTCCTGCCTTGTCCGACTCCGATTAATCGGAAGTTCATACTATCCGGTGGAATCCGATTTCCGGATCAAAAGTCGGTTATGCCCTAGTAGTCATATCATTATTAATGGTGTAAAGCGCTTAGAGCTTCGAAAGATTAGGCGCTATACAAAGTCCTCATTGTATGTATGTATGTATGTATGTATGTATGTATGTATGTATGTATGTATGTATGTATGTATGTATGTATGTATGTATGTATGTATTGTTACAAGCACAGGGGTATTCACTTGACCGAGCGGTGTCAAAACCCTGGCGCGAGTCACGCTGGAAGTCATATGTTTTCCCCAAATTTCCAAAGACTTCCATACAACTTGAGTTGTAAAATGGAAAGAAAGACGTGTCTGCTATAATTATTAATCTTTGCTGTAATCAATGGGCGACCCAGAGGAGGCAACTTGCCCAAGAGTCCATTAACTGCACCTTTACATGGTTTTTCTTCATTATAATCCTATTTCCGTACCACAAGCCCGTCATGCCATAGAAATTACACCAGTATTCCCTTACTAACTGGGAAATATTTAACTGCGCGACCCTAGGCCAGTCCATGCACAGAATTTCCGGCGTATCACACTCATATACATACGCCAATTTTCCACTATGGCCACATAAACGGTACCTACCAAGTTCCAACTTATTGATTCCATTCTATAATTTACTGATTTCCAACCATAAATGCTGCCTTTTCAATCACACTACTTGTATACACCACTGAATTTTAATATGGACTATGTTACGAAAAGGGACAGTCATTCGGCTTGTACCCAAAATCACTACTAACGACCCAAGCATGGTTCAAATTCACTAACACTTACTCCAAATTTATTACAGTATGTATGTATGTATGTATGTATGTATGTATGTATGTATGTATGTATGTATGTATGTATGTATGTATGTATGTATGTATGTATGTATGTATGTATGTATGTATGTATGTATGTATGTATGTATGTGTGTGTGTTTGTGTGTGTGTGTGTGTGTGTGTGTGTGTGTGTGTAGGTAGGTAGGTATGTATGTATGTATATGTATATATATATATATATATATATATATATATATATATATATATATATATATATATATATATATATATATATATATATATATATATATATATATATATATATATATATATACACACTCATTCTTAGTGTTTTGGTGCTGATTTTGTTTTAACTAAAGTCTTTTGAGATACATAAAGAATGGAAAATATTGTCCAAAATCTTTGTTCTAGGAAGTAAAATGAAAACATTAGACAACCCTAGTATTCCAGTGCCTAAAATAACTATACTGAACAAAACCTGTAATCCAAGAATTATATTAAACAGCTTACACAACCGAGGTATTCCAAGGCGTAAAATAAATATGCTGAACAAAATCTGTGATCCAAGAATTAAATTAAAAATCTTGTGCAACCCCTGTATTATATAACGTAAAATAAAAATGTAAAACCCTATGTTCCAAGATGTAAAATACAGATTTTGTACAAACCACCAATTCCTAGATGTAAAGTAAGGGTGGTACACACACACACACACACACACACACACACACACACACACACACATATATACACACACACTTACACTTACATATATATATATATGTAAGTGTGTGTGTGTGTGTGTGTGTGTGTGTTTTGTATGTGTGTGTGTGTGTTTTGTACAAAACCTCTATTATAGAATACGAGGTTTGTACAACATCTGTATATTACATCTTGGAACATCTTTCTAAATAACACGTACAGACTAACATAGTAGTGGTATAGCTTAGTTATTGTCAGAAACATAATGATGGATGCCCTTCATGTAGATTCATTATTGTTTAAAAGTAATTTTACATATAAAGAATTTGACGACAATAATATGTTAATTAGATCAATGTTTACAAGGCAAAATACAAAGACTATTACTGTTACTATTTCTACTACTACTACTACTACTACTACTACTACTACTACTACTACTACTACTACTACTACTACTACTACTAATAATAATAATAATAATAATAATAATAATAATAATAATAATAATATATGTCGGAAAATATGAAAACCCAAATTAAACTTTTGCTAGATTCCGTCACTCAAACCTACCACAGGTTTACAGTACATGAATTCAGACGTGCTGTCTTATAATAAGAAACTCACATCATAACAAGAGGTCGAATTTGTGACCGAGGTCACTTGCATGGCTAACACATGCCTCATAGACCAAGGAATCTAGGCCAGTAGGATTCTTTCCGTTGAAATTTCGTACAATGTTGTTGATAGCATGCGTTATGAAAATAATTGAATCAAATTTTGTTTCGTATGTTAATTCACATTTGATGTCACATCGCTATCACGTGTCCAGTATTTTAAAACCTTTCTGCCAAAGTTGATTAAACTTTGCTGATCGGATTTGGAAACAATTTTTAATGACAATTATTTGTAAATAGACTAAATCGTATTGAAACCATTTGTACAAAACATTATGGTCATAAAACTGACAATGATATGCTTACAAATTAGCTCAAGATGGGAAATGAAAACTTTTCATGTTATGCGGCTTGCAGATAGTTGCAATATAATATTGCACAATGAAAACAATATAATGAAACATATTTGACCCTGATGAAAAGAACGCTCCGGTGGCCTAGTGGTTGAGCGTCCGCCACTGATGCGGAAGGTCGAGGATTCGAACCAACTCTGAGCTAAACCAAATACTTATACAAATGGTAATAACAGCTGCCTCGCTAGATATTTGTAATGAAGAAGTTAGTGTTAAGATAATTTTACTGGGTTTGAGAATATGCTGCAAGCTAGACATCACTTAAAACTGTCAAACTGCAGAAATCGTAGCGATATAACTGAACACTTGTTAAAGCTACGCTAAAAGTCCAAACACACACAGGCACACACACACCCTGATGATAATAAAATCTTTGTTAAAATACCATATCTATTCAGACTGAATCTGAGTCAAAACTACGTCTATGAAAATAACAAGTATATTCGATATATACTAAACTACTATTGATAAGGATCGTAATTTAGACATATTTTGCAAGTACAATCGAAGTCACTATATGTTGTAGCATATACAAAAGACAACTTAAGACTGCGCCTTTTAATTTAAGACTGCGCCATTTAACTTAAGATTGCTTAATAAACTTATACGGATACAAATAAATCTGTAACTTTCCGGCCTTTCTCACACGGATACTTCGTATTTCTCCGATAAAACTTCAAAACAGAACTTAACTTTGTGTATTAATTTCACACGAACAACATAAGAAAAAGCTGTCTTTCCTCGAGATAAAACTGAAACTGTATATGACACGTTGCCAATTTAAAACTAGTTGATAATTAACATCTTGCCAATGATAAAACAGCGGATTCACATGTTCGGACTTTATTTTGTTTTGTTTGTTATCAAGGTTAAACTGACGGAGTACTTCACAAGTTTGGATTTTATTCATGTTGCCAAGGTGAAACTGGCTGAGTAATTTAAATGTTCGAACATTAAACAAGTTGCCAAGGTTAAACCGACAGAGTACTTATGTTTGGACTTTTTTTTTGTTACCGAGTGATAATTTTTTTTTTTAAAAAAACCTAAAACTTTCTTTTGCGAAACGAGTTTGTTCTTGTTATCTATTATTTACTTAAAAACACGTGTAATTTCATTTACAAAAATATAGATAATTGAATCAATGTTTTTTGTCTTTAAACCAATGTTTTACTATATATATCTTCATTTTACGTCCTAAGCGTATACTTCAGGTTTGAATTAATTATAAACTGACTGATACATTAGAGATTTCATTCTCCCCCACACTTCTCCTTGACATAAAGCAATATTTTATTCCAAACGGTAGCGAACCTACTGCCTTACTCTCCCTAAACCGTCGGTTCCATGTAAATCATATATTGCATTGAATGAGTGATAGTTTTTAAAATTTATTTTGATAAAATATCTTAGCCGTTATGTCTGTAACAGAATGTATATTCAATGATTTATAGTGGCATTATTACTGTGGCAACGACAAAAGCTTTTAATTAAAGCATCTTTCACGGTAAACATATTTTGCGTAATGCAATATTTTTCTTGGAGCGAATGGAGAACCTCTCATCAAATCTCCGACAAGACCATTCCGTGACTTGGTTTGATGGTTAATGTGGAGAAATCTGACAAACCCGTCTCAGTTTGCATCCATTAGTAAGAGACGTAAATAATGACGAACTTGTCGACTACATGTTTAAAGCCACACACCTGGAAAATTTGAGGATAGATGAGTCTTGCCAGTCAGTTTTGCAAAATACACACACTACCGACCACATGATGCTAGTCCATCGTATTTTTAATTTTGCTGACCTGTAAGTAAACAAGATTATCCAGGTCATGGTTCAGCTATTTCATCTATAAAACTAAATAAATAAACTTTAAAATGGTCTTGTAATTCAGTTATGTCTATCGATATTCATGTTTTGAGCCTGAAACATTAACATAGTTAAGAAATTGTACAAATAATTTTCACGTAAAGTATCAATTTTTACGCAGGGTCGGAAAAAGTATAATTTTTGTACGAGTCCGAAAAGGTATAAATTTCAAAAAAATTCTAAAAAGGTATAATTTTTGCATTAGTCCGAAATAACACTGTTACAAGTCCGAAAATATATCATTTTTACGCAAAAGTCTGAAAATATATTGTACACAAAGTCCAAAAAGTTATTACTTAACATCCATGAATTAATTCGAATGATCAAAAATTTTGTACGATTTTTTGCCACTCTACTGAATAAATTTTACAATTGAATCATTCTATTCTATTTGGGGCATCGTAGATCCCATATCAACAGAAAATAATTGAAGATCGATTTTCCTTTTAATTCAATTTGGAAACACAATATACAGTATCGTTCATTGGAATGAAGATGAGTTACTAGTCAAACCTTTAAAATTGTATTTTTATTTATGAATATATAATCAATAATTTTGAGATCGTTGGAATGTATGTGTGTCTGTTTGTTGAGACAATGTACATGTTTCCCAAAATGTTTATCAAAATCTTCTATAAATTGCATCTACACTACAATCAAGACACATTGCATTTTTTGATTTATATGTTATTCCAAAGGTACATTCGAGATTTTCTGGTTCACGTTTGTATAATTGTAACTAAGTTACGGTAAGAAACCATGGTTGAACGAAAGATTCTCGCAAAAAGTCTTATTTCAGACTGCATATACATTTAGCTTAACTTTGAGGATTCGTGCAAATTCGGATGAAGACGGTCTTTATGGCTTTAATTTCTGGTATCGTATTTCTAGCATGCTATGTGACGGTATTTTATTTGTTTCTAAGCTCCAAAGATTTATTGGTTTGCCAATGATAATTGCCCGTCTAGGCGCCCTGCACCCGATTTGGGAATAAGGTTGGCCAAAAAGTCCTTCAACAGTAAATAATGCTGATGTCAAAATGAGGTTTCGACGCCTTTTGCCAGAGAAAACTATTAATTCTAGCCATAATGGATTTATGTGCTCCTTCCTCGTCACAATATATATATATATATATATATATATATATATATATATATATATATATGCTTGTTTGCTTTTTATAATCATAAATCTTTGAAAACGTGGATTGACAGTCGGCAACTGGGCGCTGGCATTTTTGACATTTCTCTTATTTAAAATAGAAAACAAGGCTAACTCATATATAAAGACACGTTATCGCTCTAATCTGTAAACATCACTAACTAAACTAATTCAATACAAATTACCAGATTTAAAGATATGATAGATTATCAACCTTTACTTAAATTGCCAGAAAACACGAAACAAATTTGTTTTTGTTTACTTTCACTCCAAACTAGTTAATCTAAAGTTTCATATGTATTTTATGATAGGTCATATGTTACGTTAGAAATTTTTTACTAAATATTTCGCAAGAAAAAAACCTATCTTCGTTCCTAATAGTATATCTACAATACAATACAATACAATACAATACAATACAATACAATACAATACAATACAATACAATACAATACAATACAATGCAATGCAATGCAATGCAATGCAATGCAATGCAATGCAATGCAACGCAACGCAACGCAACGCAACGCAAAACAATATAATACAATACAATACAATACAATACAATACAATACAATACAATACAATACAATACAATACAATACAATACAATACAATACAATACAATACAATACAGCACAATACAATACAGCACAATACAATACAATACAATACAATACAATACAATACAATACAATACAATACAATACAATACAATACAATACAATACAATACAATACAATACAATACATTTTTTACGTGTGTCCCAAAACCATGTATATATGCTATTCGAAGAGACGCACCGAATAAAAGCAAATCATAATTGTGTGATGTAATTC